>CAUYRT010001988.1:0-96439 GCA_963574885.1 Lepilemur ruficaudatus
GGCCGGGCGCGGTGGCTCATGCCTGTAAGCCTAGCACTCTGGGAGGCCCAGGTGGGTGGATCTCTTGAGATCAGGAGTTCAAAACCAGCCTGAGCAAGAGCGAGACCCCACCTCTACTAATAATAGAAAGAAATTAATTGGCCAACTAAATATATATAGAATAAATTAGCTGGGCATGGTGGCGCATGCCTGTAGTCCCAGCTACTCGGGAGGCTGAGGAAGGAGGATTGCTTGAGCCCAGGAGTTTGAGGTTGCTGTGAGCTAGGCTGATGCCACGGCACTCTAGCCCGGGCAACAGAGTGAGACTCTGTCTCAAAAAAAAAAAAAAAAGAAGAAGTCTGTTGCCAGATAAATCGGAGCTCCTTTTGGTGTTCTTTGCTTCTTTGCTGTTGCTGATTTTAGGGTCCTCTCTTTGTCCTTGACCTTTGAGAGTCTGACGATTATGCGCCTCCAGGGAGCCTTATTCGGATCAAATCTGGTTGGTACTCTCTGGCTTTCCTACGCCTATTGCTCTTTTTCTGACGTCGCCCTGGTTGTTTACTAGGATTGAGGCAAACCTGGGCGTAAGACGCCGCATCTAGCGCTGAAAACCAAACAAGCCAGACGAAGAGGGCGGGAATAAAAAACTCCATGCAGAGGCACAGAAGTACATCGACAAGAAACAACAGCAAACTGGGAACCACAACCTCTTCAAACAGACAAAGCAAGCAGCTGACCCTAACGAGGCGGCGCTCTGTAAACGCTTGACCCAGAATTCAAAATAGCTGTTCTCAGGAAACTCACTGATCTCCAAGATAGCACAGAAATTTCGGTACCTACAGGCATCCTGGGACCACACAGGGAACATGGAGAGGTACTAGAAGAAAGGTGAGTTAACAGAGGCACATCTTCTTACCCCCACGAGCACAGAGGAGCATAAACACGTATCATTTCTGCTCACCTCCCTTTTCTCTCTCATGCAGCATGAGAATAAGAGCCACCGAGGCTTCCCAGTCACTAAATGCTTTTTACAAAATTGGTACCCAGACTTCACCTCCAAAAGCCACGTGGCCCGTGTCCTACAATTACCCCAATTCTAATCGCTTGCTACTTGGGAGGCAGGGAAGCACAATGGTGGAGAACAAGCTCCCTCGAGTCAGACTCCCTGGGTCAAACTCTGACTCCACCTCTTCAAGCTACCCAACCTTGGCCATGCTGCCCAGGTCCCTGTCCCTGTTTCCTCGTGCATAAAATAAGAACCGTGTTAGGATCAAATGAGTGAATACTAGGAGGCCGAGGTGGGAGGATCGCTCGAGGTCAGGAGTTCGAGACCAGCCTGAGTAAGAGTGAGACCCCATCTCTACTAATAATAGAAAGAAATTAATTGGCCAACTAAAAATATATATAGAAAAATTAGCCAGACATGGTGGCACATGCCTGTAGTCCCAGCTACTCAGGAGGCTGAGGCAGAAGGATTGCTTGAGCCCAGGAGTTTGAGGCTGCTGTGAGCTAGGTTGACGCCACAGCACTGTAGCCCAGGCAACAGAGTGAGATCCTGTCTCAAAAAAAAAGAAAAAGGATACATAATGTGCTTATAATTTTTTTTTTTAAATAAAGATAATAGTATTCAGGACATTCAACAAATATACTTTTTGATTAATATCAATCACAAATCTATAAGACACCCTACCTTTTGCCAGATTGACTAATCTACCTCGACAAAGCATTCATAAACATTCACTGGAACAAATCTTTTAAAAATTAATTAGTCCAAGAAGATTTCAAGGCTTCCAATTTCAACCTCATTCTTATAACATGCCATGGACACCAAAATAGGAACTACACAGAAAACTGAATGTGAAGGAGGGTTTATTCTACTGAGAAACTTTCCACAGTAAATATTTAACTGTTCTTCATCAAAATACAATGTCATCACATAACAAGTTTATCTTTCCTCTTCTTTATAGTTGTAACAGATGATAGTTTAAAACTATACACGACAGTAGTTAAAAGACCACTTTGTAGCCCCTTTCTTCTACCAGGGATTTTTAAACTTATAATTTTCTGGACTAAGTCAGCTGTCAGGATCCAAGGGAGGCTGTGGATTTTGTGTCTGATGCTTGCACCCAGTCTCCCTTTCTCTGTGAGTGTGTGTGTATGTGTGTGACTGCGTGTGTCACCGACAATTCCTGTCCATCAAGAGATCCCAAATCGTGCTTCGAGGAAAACTGGGCGTGCAGACTGGGTCAATAGCACAAAATCACATGCTTATGACAAGACGCAAACTTCCGTTTCGCCTCATCTGCAAGATTTTGTTTGTTTTGTCTTTTTCAGCCACCGTGGAGTCTATAGCCAACATTAAATGCCAAACAAAACCCCTGTGACATTCCGGAAAACTCATCCTATCTTAATAGCGGCAGAATCAGTGACTCAGAGCAGCCCAAATGGGTCTGGGGAACTCACAACAGCTGCAGCTGAAAAAAAAAGACAGAAAAGACACTTTCTTTTCCTAGGCATAAAATGCCTACAATGG
This sequence comes from Lepilemur ruficaudatus, assembly GCA_963574885.1. NCBI lineage: Eukaryota > Metazoa > Chordata > Mammalia > Primates > Lepilemuridae > Lepilemur > Lepilemur ruficaudatus. The sequence goes on from CAUYRT010001988.1 coordinate 2,513, forward strand.
CTCCTCAGTACAACCGGCTCTTTTAGCAGAGCTTTTGCACGCTGGGTGTGTAAAACAGGTGCTTGCAGTTTGTTTTATTAAAAAAGAAAGAAGAGGAAGAAAAATAAAAATAAAAGACATTGTATCAAGCGAACGGGGTAAGTGGCTGTCAGTGCCACTCTGTTAATAAATCATGTATAATTTTAAAACAAGGTTGTCCATTTCTGTGTCAAATGAATTTCCCTCACTCTGTGTCTGTTCCTCTCACTTTGACTCTACTATGCATGCTACCTCTTTCTGGAGAAAAACTTAAATTTAGAGTGAAACTAGCCCTATATATAAACATATCTGAAAATAAGAAAATGTAGGAAAATCCCTAAATGTCTAAAGATTTCCATTTTTGTCATACATACTTTCATTAATTAAAATGTCCCGAGCAGCCACCAGACGTGTAGAACTATTCCAGGAACAATGCGATAAGATTCAACATGCGTCTCTAACTAAAGAACAAGCTTAGGGTTTCAGTGTTTCCGGTAAATCTTCTACTCTTTCTTCCCTAAATTACCCAAATTATTGCATCAAATATTCAATTACAGTTTTGATAACAATTCCACTTAAATTATAAACAGGGTGAACTAAGTTATCAAGAACTCTCCTCTTTGAAATAGGAAAAAATGCAAAGCAAAACCCCTTCTACCATCACCACCGCTAACAGTCTCATAGCAAGAACAAAAATAATCTTACCAAGAACCAATGGTATTTAAATTTTTTTATATATATGTATTTTTTTAGACAGAGTCTCACTCTGTTGCCTGGGTCAGAGTGCCATGGCATCAGCCTAGCTCACAGCAACCTCAAACTCCTGGGCTCAAGTGATCCTCCTGCCTCAGCCTCCTGAGTAGCTGGGACTTAGCTGGGACTACAGGCATGCGCCACCATGCCCAGCTAATTTTTTCTATATATTTTCAGTTGGTCAATTAATTTCTTTCTATTTATAGTAGAGACGGGGTCTCGCTCTTGCTCAGGCTGGTTCCAAACTCCTGACCTTGAGCGATCCTCCGGCCTCAGCCTCCCAGAGTGCTAGGATGACAGGCGTGAGCCACCGCGCCCAGCCGAGAACTAATGGTATTTAAAAACAACATATTTCTAAAGTTCCAAACATGTTATGGATAACAGCTAATTAACCACGGCAAAATGGACATGAATTCATTATTATTAATTTCTCTGAAACCCATAGTTACAGTTGAGACCATTTTATGAAAATGGTGTCACATAATTGCAATATCTCTGCAATATCTTAGAAGAAATGAAAAGTCAGTTATTAATGTAATTAGTCATATTCATGTGCTGCTCCTACTCTTTGCTTTTTAAGACAGTGAGTTTAGGGAGAATTTCCCGGAATTTATCAAAGCCACTTTCAGGCACATTTGGTCTCTTAGAGAGGAATCTCTGCTATACCTCCACGAGGTATGTTTATGGGGGTGGGAGTGAGGGCAAGAGGGTGATCTGAGATAATCACTGCTAAAATGTTTTATTTGCAAATGATAATTTCTGCTTTCATAAATATCGGCAAATATGCTTCTCTTTCCCTCTTTCTCTCCCTCTCTCTCAGGATATCAGGCAGATAAGAGTTATCAGTAAAGGTCATCCTCAATTTCTGTACAGAAATGATCTGTCTCTGGTATGTAATAAACATTTATCCATGCCTTTATTAGCTATATTGAAGCTGACAGTTCTGTTAAACCATTTTCTTTCATTTTGCTAGGTCATGACGGTTAATGCCGCTAAAAAATCTCATCACCGCCTTTGATCACTGTATTGTCTTCCCTGCGTTATCAGAATTTTGTGAAGGTAAGCACGGGCTGGAATGACCTATTAAAGTTACAGCCCGTTGAATCTGTGGTTGTTTTTTTTTTTTCTTTTCATCACAATAAGAAGGCAAAGAAGTGCAAAGAATAAATTTTCCTCCGAGGGGATATTTAGTTGGGTAGTTGACATGTTGGGCCAACTCTGAATTATCCACCGCAAAAAAAGGACCCAAAGCATCTAATGTACGTGAAATCCACACACAATCCATTTCGGCTGCGTCTCTTACCAGAGTGAGCTTGAGATCTAAAAAGACAACTTCACGGTTTACTCAAATTCTTTTCTCTCCTCCAGGGACCGGTTCTCAGGGTGTAGACAGAAGAAACCACAAAAGCAAGAAGAACCCACCCGCCGAACACACAGCCAAGACCACTGAGATGTGCCATGGAAAACGTGATTAGGGGAGGGGTCCCTTACATCTTTCCTTCCCCCAGGCCCTTAACCTCTCTTCTTGCTCAAACCAATTTTTAAGCATGGTTTGCTTTTGAGAAATGAAAAGCAACAAACATAGCCATGAAATATTTCTGCCTTTGTTAATGGATTAAAGATCTTTCTTAACTTGCCAGACAAGGGTTAGTTGTCCATTTCAGGGAAATTCTGTCCAGATCAACCAAGAAATAAACCCTCTGAAATTTCAAACACGTTTCCTCTCAGTTCAACAAATATCTGTAGATTTCCTAGGGCGATGCCAGGCATGGAGGGGAGTTCTGGGAATATAAAGACATGAAGGACTCACTTCTGCTCTCGTGCAGCTCAAAAGAAAGGAGATATTTAAAATAAGAAACAGATATTTAAAATTCACAGAGTGACATCGGAGCACAGAGAGGAAGCACTTTCCGCAGGCAGGGAGTCGGGGAAGAATCCTAAGGAAAGACGAGGTCCACGTTGGATCCTGGAGAGCCGGCGCAGGTGACCAGGTGAGGAAGCAGCAGTGGAGGAAAGGAGATCCCAGGCAGGGTGCGGACAGCATGAGCCAAGGCACAGACGCGTGATCCCGTTTTTCAGAGAACCACAGGGACATCCAAGCTGTCCAAGCCCAAGCATGGGTGACAAGAGAGAAAAGAAAATAGGCAATTTATGAACCTGGAGAGCTGGGAACAGCACAAACCTTTGGGTGCCATGCAAGGGGCTTGCGTGAGTCATCTTCCTGACATCGCGAAATCACAACAAAGCAAGAAACCATGTGTCGCTTGAACGCCATGACCTATTCGTCCTTGCTTTTGTTCATCCAAAAGATACTTCTTAGCATCGACTACATGCGCTGCTCCGCCGGGTGCCAGTGGTTCCGTGCAAACGGGACCGAGTCCTGGAACTCTCGGTGAGTTCACTCTGGCGGGCTGAGAAAGACGAGGAGGAAACAAGGATGGCGACAACTTGCCAGGTGGTGAGAAGCTCTGCTCTAGAAATAAACTGCAGCCAAATAAACGGGAGAGGAACGTCCCGTGTGGGATTGGGGAGCTCAGAGTGCTGTTCTATAGAGTGGTCCGGACGAGGAAGTGATATCTGAGCAGAGACTTAAAGGAGATGAGGAGAAGCCAAGCGGCATTTGGGAGGGTCGCTTCCAAAGGAGATCTGATCACAAATGCAAAGATCCCGGGGGGAGTGTGCTTGGCAAGTGGGAGGGAAAGCAAAGCTAGTTCGGAGCAGAGGGCACCAAGGAGAAGGTGGAGAGGGTGGGGTGCGGTGCAGAGAGATGCAGAGGACCACAGAGCTCAGGGCTTTTCAAGCTTTTTTGATGATTGTCCAAATGCACTTTATGGTGATAAATACGTCTCGAAGATACGGAAATAGAGATACTCAAAAAGTTTCATAAGACAATACCATACGCAGTGCACTCTGCAATTCTCAACTCTTTAAAAAAAAAAAAAAAACTGGCCGGGCGTGGTGGCTCACACCTGTAATCCCGGCACTCTGGGAGGCCGAGGAGGAAGGATTGCTCAAGGTCAGGAGTTCGAAACCAGCCTGAGCAAGATCAAGACCCTGTCTCTACTAAACATAGAAATAAACTAATTGGCCAACTAAAAATATATAGAAAAAATTACCCAGGTATGGTGGTGCATGGCTGTAGTCCCAGCTACTCGGGAGGCTGAGGCAGGAGGATCGCTTGAGCCCAGGAGTTTGAGGTGGCTGTGAGCTAGGCTGACGCCACGGCACTGTGCCCGGGCAATGGAGTGAGACTCTGTCTCAAAAAAAAAAAAAAAAAAAAACTTCTGGTCACAACCTACTAAATTGATCCTACAACCTACTAATGGGTCACAATCCACACAGAAACCACTGAGGCAGGGCCGTGTAGACCAGTTGGGAAAACACGTGTTCTTTCTAAGACACCCAGCGCCTGGCGCCAGGCACATGGCTGTCCTGATACCGTATGTCAAACGAATGAATGAACACAATTAGAAAGTATTATCTTAAAGGAACAAAGGATAAAGTCTTCCGATTGGGCATTTCTATGCCAAAGCAAAACCCTAACAAACGCACAATCTTCCCATCGTAGCTGGTCGCCAGGTTTGCCAGAACATTCTTAGAATTCAACAGGGAATCAATCAACCTCGGTCATGTCACAACGTGGACAAAATTTTACTGGAGGTAGCGGGAGAGCCTTTAAAATTTACTTTTTAAAAAGTACGGGCAATGTCTGGAACTCAAATATTTTTTTCTGAGTAGAAAAATAGGGTAAGTTGAGAGTAAGTCCCTAACGAGGTTTACTGTTGCTTTCGTGGAAGTTAATCTCTTCTACCTTTATGTGATTTCCAATATATGACTATAATAAAATCTTTAGATACAAGGCTGGTCGTGTGCTAAACTTTCTGACTAGCACCTTTGATTCTTTTTTTAAAGAATTGCATGTGAAGGGAACGATCTCCCTCGTGAGGTCAGCTGTGTATGTTTTCTAAAAAAAACTGAAGTTCAGAAAATCTGATCTTTATAAACCAATAATAATTGCTAACATTGGCACAATGCCAGGTGTGGTTCTAAGCCCTTCACATGTGTAATATTAACTCATTACAATAGTCCTATGTGTAATATTAACTCATTAAATCCTAACAATAGTCCATAGGGATATGATTACTATCCCTATTTTACAGACAAACTGAGGCACAGAGAGCTAAACAACTTATTATGTGTCAAATACTGCAATACTCCATATATATTAACTTATTTAATCTTCTTAATAACCTTATTTACAGATAAGGAAACTGAGGCACAGGGAGTTATATAACTTGCTATATAATCCAACTAGTAAATGGTGGAGCTGGGATGGGGTCCAAGGTGATCAGCTCTGAGTCCATGCCTCTCTCTGGCCACTCTGGCCAGCTGCAATGTCCGTGCCAAGTTAGACCTTACAGAAAATGTGAGCTCCTCAGGAAGAGAACAGTGGCCCTGCTCTGTGTATTCTGTACCAGGTATTAAATCAGAATTTTAAAATACTTGCCACCAAGGACTCAGCAAATGTAACTTATAAAAATTTTATACTTTCTCCAACAAAATTCTCTCCTAGAATTTTTTAAGTCATCTTGAGCCTGAATTAATGTAACTATTAACGTCTTTCTGCATCTGTTTTTGTGTTGCTTCTCTCTGGCTTTCCCTCAGCCCCGAGTTCGGGACATCGTGCCGTTCAATTAAAAATACGATTTCACTTGTCTTCTAAGGTGTCAGTGAAATAAAAAAAAAAAATACGACTTCACATGGAAGAGTCAAGGGGTCTATTTTACATCTCATTTTTTAAAAAATTGATAATTAGATATAGTTGAGCATTCATAAAGAAATGCAGGCATCTAGACACATGTCCACCCCAGCATTTATGGCTCTTATTGAAAAGGAAGGACTTTCCTCATCCCGGCCTTCAGTTATTGACTTCTAGCTCAGCACTAATACACATATAATGTGCTAATCGTGACTCTCTGTTATCATGACAATGGTCATGTTACTGGTCAAGCCCGTATCCTAAGCCACCTCTGTTCTCCCAGGGACTCAGCATAAATATACCAATAATCATAATTCATATTCAGATGTTCTGTAAACCCAATGTGGAGATGAAGTTTGGACCCAGCAGTGATGATGACCCTTTTCTCCATCCTGTGCAGAGAGGCAGACAACAGCAGTGCCCAGAATGAGCACCACGATGACCTCTGACCTTCATGCCTAAGGTCACTGGGCTCCAACACAAGAGACAAGACCCCTGTGGTCATGGGAATCTCAAAGGGACATTTCAGACCGTGACCTGGCGTGTCTTAATGAGCCCACACTGCTTAAACGCTGATGTAAGTAAGCTACAGTCAAAAGAAATACGTCTTTTTATCAGCAGGTAACGACTTCAAAATCCTAAAATAAATTCAGCAGTTGAAAAAAACAAACAACTGAACTATCCGCTTTCCCACGGTGACGTGGTATTTTGAGTGAGACATTTTCTTTGAGAGCTTCCCACTGTTTGGATCGAAATGAATAATAAAAAAAAAAAACCCAAATGCCTAACAGCTCTATCAATATTTCTTGTTGTTTTTTTAAAGTGTGTTTTGGAGACAACCCATGATAATCAAAAGCCATGTGGTGATCGGGGACACCCTAATTCAATACTTCACTCTGCTGACATCATCGATAACCTTGGATAAGCCCCATTTCCCAGTCTAAATCAGTTTTACAGTGAAGAAACTGTATTAATCATTGTTTTTTCTTTTCTTTCCCAGAAATACCATTGGAGCTCATTATAACAAGTATTCTCCAAATGTTTGCTATGGTGAAAAATACAGCAAAATTTTCCATATATTTCAGTGGTACAGACTGAGACAGACCCTGTTTATAGTGTATTCTATGCCATCCTCTGCAAAATGAGCCAGGCTCATGAGTCTTTTTTAAATGATGATGCCTTACAGACTTCACGGAGGCTGGCCTCCGTCTTGATAGCAGGAGGAAGACAAGACCAAAAGAATAACCTGCCTCTTCCGCTTAACATCTTTCACATGACAGCTTTAAATCCTATCTGACATTGAGCAAAAACTTAGATGAAAGAGTTAAATCCACTTCCCCCAAAAAAAGGACAGGAAAAAAAAAAGCATCTAGACACAAAGTCCCAAACACACAGAATGGGGACATCAGCGGGTGGCAACTCCAATATATCCAGTCTGTACTGGTTAGCGGATGTGTCATCCCGATTTTTTAAGAGAAGACAAGTAGTCGATAAGAAGAAAAACTATTGATCTATTAACAACTTTAATACAGCCTTGAGATAAATTCTTTTCAAAACCCAGAAGCCTCCCTCGGTGCAATAGTTAAATTTCTGACTCCCAGGCAAAACAAAAATCCTGCCCTTAGGCAATTATCAGCATGATCCTTTATTTGAAGTCTTACAGGCTGTTCAAGGGGGACCCCAATAGCTCCGCCAAAGGGAGACAACACATCCGGTGAGTGGGCCAACCAGAACGAAGCCTCCCAGTATGAGAATGTTAAATTATTATGCCTGCAACAGAGGGGCCCCCGTCTTTAGCGACCCCCTCCCACTTACGCCCTGCTCCTCTCTTCCCTGCCGTGAGTGTTCATTGCCGTCCCTAATATCCAAATGCTTTGATAATAATAAGGTTGTCAAGGTAATAGCAGGAAACTTCCAGTAGAAACTCAATTTTCAAAAGCCAGCTGTGTTCTCCCCTGATTGATCTTCCCAAGATGTCTTCAAAAAGGAAAAAAAAAAGCAAATTATTTAAAAATTATAACAAAGCTCCTATTTTATGTAAATGCATGTACGCGGGGTCTCAGTTTAGGAGCACAGAGGTACCCCAGCAACCAGGTACAACAAACAAACAATCAAGAGAAGGAAGGAGAGGAGAGAGAGAGAGTGATTGGCTGTCTGAAGAATAGGGAATGGGAATGCATCTCAGTCTGACACTCTGTTTTAGATGAGTGTGTGTTTTCCTCCCTCCAAAGGGCTCTAAGTGGATGCATGAAGGAGACAGGGTCTTAAATCAGGAGACCGTCGCCCATGTGGGCATTATTGATGGCACCTTGTTGGGAGTGGCCGTTCGGGTCTCTTTATGTCCTTCCATTTTGCACAAGACGCTCCACTCAATAGACCCAGTGAGGTGAGCTGTAATGTGGTTTTTTAGGAGGAGCCCCGGTATTGTGAACATGTTCAGTATCCGTGCTTCTGAGGGTCGATTCAGAAAACCTCCCTCTTTTGTCCCAGTCACATAATGGTTTTAGGAAAACCCTTTTGCTTTCTTTTCTTAGTCAACCGCTAGCTATGTGGTCTGCAGCTATTTGAGATAAAAAGTGTCAATGGAGCTGGAAAAAAAAAGTAGCAGCTGGAGACCAAAGCTCTGCAGGTGGCGGCTGAGAAACAGAATTGTGACTCTGTAACCGGATGGCCTGAGCCCTCTCTGAGTGCTCTGAATGCAGGTCAAAAGGCTTGACCAATGCACAAGTCAATTTTAACTTACAATCTACATGAAAGTAATCTTTCACTGACACCCAAAAGGGTTTCTTTTTTCCTTTCTTGGTTACATGGGGACGAACAGAATTTTATTCACCTTTCCCCAGAGGGGCTCCTATCAGTGTCATCAAAATTCGGTTGTTTTAGGGACCTCACAGCTTAAAGCCATTTCTTTAAGGAGGAATAACCTATTTTTACAATTATATGCATGAGAAGAATATCCTTTAGGTAAGCTTTTTTTAAAACTTTTTGGAAGGAAAAGCACCATAGAAAGATACAGAATTGCTTGTTTCCATTTTTCGTCATAGGGTATCATATCAGCAGGTATCGCTCCTTGATTTGTGTCATCTGGCCACATTTGCTCAATGGTTCTTTGTCTTCTAGCACTTACGTTTCCCATTTTCACGGGATTAAGCAGCAATTAATCACTGACTGCAAACCACATACCCGCAAACCATAGCCCACTAAACCTAAAAAAAATGTATCCTCAACTTAACTTCCCTTAGCCATATCCCAAATATCTCTCGGCCACTCAAATGCCACCCACCTGGAGGGGAAGTAACAACCTAAAAACAATGTTTCCACATTTCACAGAGGAGAAAACAAGACTCAGTTTGACTTGAGTTTAAAAATGACAGTAGATCTCAAGGCTGGAACTTAAACTGTGGTTCTTGTTACTACTATGCCAAGTGATGCTTTCTTCATAAACGCTTCAGATAACTAGGAAATAAAAGGGAATATAGGAGGAAGACAGAAATAAAAGAGAACAATAATATCACTAACGGAAGGATTTTTACGAAACACGAACTAAAAACTGGAACTAGGCAGTCAGGGCAAATCCATAAACAAAGCACAAGTTGAAAACAGTACGGAAGTGGACTGAATGGATTGCAGCTTCCAGAACAATCCTTCGAAAAAATCCCTCAGTGATTCCCAAAACAGAAAGGGCGAAAAGAATTCGGCTCACGCAACACCTTTCTCACCACCAACCCCCGACCCCAGGTCACCATCCTCATTTTCACCCCTTAACCCCAGAACAACTGGAGACGGTTTCCTCGTGCTGATGTCCGGCTACCGACCGAGGGAATCATGGTGCCTCCCTAGCAGTTTGTCAACCGAAAGCATCCTGGAATCATAAGGCCATTGGCATATTCCCAAATGAGGTATTTTATTACACACGTCACAATGGACTCTATGACAAAGAAGCTAAAGGATGTTTGAAAGGATCATCCTGTCAAATAATATTTCTTGAGGGTCTAGGATTGCTTCATACTAATTCTAATCTCTAGACAACGGACAGGAGCAAGACTCTGTCCTCAAGGAGTTTGCATTGTAAGTAGAAGTAGCTAACGATAAATATTTGCATTGACTAAGAAAGAGTTTTGAGACTGGTACGTGCTATCAAGACGAAACAGTATGAGGAGGATTGCGTAGACGTCTAGGGGATAGAAGAGGTGACATTTGAATTGAGATCAGAATGAGAAGAAACCAGCCACAGCATGACCAGGGAAGAGAATTTCCCAAGGAAAAAGTACAGCTAGCGCCAGGTTCCTGAGGTGGCAATGAACTTGGCATGTCCCATTCAGGTGTTTCTGTGTAGCTGCAGCTTTGTGGACAAGGCAGACCCAGAGAGAGAGGACATCAGGAGGTGGGCAGGCATGCAACACCCAGGACCTACTGCACCACGTTAATGAGCTTGGGCTTTTTTCTGGTAACAAGAGAAGTCAATGGAAGCCTTTAGGTTGCAAGAATTGCGATCTTATTTCCACTCCAGAAAAATCACTATGCTGCTTGAGAGAAATGGGTGCAAGAGGAGAGGGAGAGAGAGGTTCCGGTCAGAAAATATGAGAGACAGCACATTGTAAACATTATTGAGGCCAGGCATGGTGGCTCACGCCTGTAACCCTAGCACTCTGGGAGGCTGAGGCGGGAGGATCGCTCGAGGTCAGGAGTTTGAAACCAGCCTGAGCAAGAGCGAGACCACCCCCCCCCGTCTCTATGAAAAAAATAGAAAGAAATTAATTGGCCAACTAAAAATATATAGAAAAAATTAGCCAGGCATGGTGGCGCATGCCTGTAGTCCCAGCTGCTCAGGAGGCTGAGGCAGGAGGATCGCCTGAGCCCAGGAGTTTGAGGTTGCTGTGAGCTAGGCTGATACCACGGCACTCTAGCCTGGGCAACAGAGTGAGACTCTGTCTCAAAAAAAAAAAAAAAAAAAAAAAGACGAAAAAATAGAAAATCAGTTTAAAGGAAAAAAAAATTAAGTATACCAATTTCTTAATCTCCAGGATTCTGAAAACCCTAATGAATATAATGGAATATGACCTGCTGTTCAGGGTTGCCGTGATAATTAGCAATAAGTGTTGTCAAGCATCTAGTACATTCACTATCAGGTTTTCAATAATTATTAACTAATATCATTACTCTTATTTTAAATACCTAGCATGTGCCTAGCTTAACAAAAATTATTTTATTAATGGAAACACAGGAAAACAACAGAGAGGTAAAAAAAAAAAAGAGGCACAAAAATCTGGAGAAACGATCAGATTACAAGGTTAGCAGAAAGAAAAGAGTGGCCATTAATGCAAATAAATTAATGCAAAAACAAAGTGGAAAATAAGAAGTTGATTAGAAAAATTGGGGGGGGAAGGAAATAAATAGAAGTTGGGTAGTATAGGGAGAAAGACGGTGACTTATGGTTTTGCGATGGACCCGAAGGATCTGGTGCTGACATGGGGCTTGACAGATCAGTTCGCGAAGCTCAGAACCAAAAAAGCAAATGTTCTCAACCTGGGGACCATTCGCGGCTCTGGGGGATCCCTGAGGCACTGAAACCGTGTGATAAGATGTTATGTACATAAATATGAGAAGAAGTATTTTTCTGAGAAGATGATCCTTGTCTCCCAGCAGGTGTTCAGAGATTTGTGACCTCAAATTTTTAAGTTCTGCTGATGCTGAGCCGGGTCAGTCAGTCAGCTGAAGGTATCTGAAAGCTGTATCACTATATAGGCGGTTTCCCAAGTTGCCAGTATTGGAACGGTGCTGTCCTTATTAAGGTTGATGGAACGGAGGGGCAAGCATTGAGTTGAATCTGCGATGAGCAAATCACGACCCCATCACCTGCCTGTTTCAGAGTGGATTTGTGATGCGCCACGCCCAGACCTGCTACACACCAGATAAACAGAGACGCAATGGGTACATGAAAAAACGTAGCTGCGGCACACGAGACTTTCCTTAGAAGATGGTGAGACTGGTCCTTGTGTGACAATGACATTCTAAGCATTATAGTTGCCAGTGAGCACACCCAGCTGAGTTCCTGTCTGCACAATGGCAGCCTGGACCTCCAAAACTTGAGTGTACCCCTGGAGAAGAGGAACCATTTTCACAGACGTGTACACCCCTAATCTCATTGTACCCTTTTCCTTGTTTCCTGCTTCAATAATAAACCGGAATTACCAGCATCCTTAGACCAAATCTAAGTCATTCTCATACCAGACAATCCTCACAAGACAAAGAGCTGGCCGGCACCAGGCAGGTACGCAGAGCTATTCGGAGATTGCACTGGGCCTATTTTATCACGACTCAGGACTCTCATCAATAGTTCATAAATATCTTTATTTTTTTTGTTTGTTTTTGAGGCAGAGTCTCACTCTGTTGCCCAGGCTCGAGTGCCGTGTCATCAGCCTAGCTCACAGCAACCTCAAACTCCTGGGCTCAAGCGATACTCCTGCCTCAGCCTCCCGAGTAGCTGGGACTACAGGCATGCGCCACTACGCCCGGCTAATTTTTTCTATATATTTTTAGAATATATTCTAAAAATATATTTCTATTTTTAGTAGAGATGGGGTCTCACTCTTGGTCAAGCTGGTTTCAAACTCCTGACCTTGAGCGATCCTCCTGCCTCAGCCTCCCAGCGTGTTAGGATTACAGGCGTGAGCCACCACGCCCGGCCTGTCCTCCTTAAATATTTCTAAACATGCATAATTTTTCCCTCTACTGGTCATTGAAGGGTGCGGAAAAATGGTGAAGAATGTGTTTCCCACAGTTGAAAAGGTGCCACAATTCGAGTTCTACATGGACTTCAACAGAAACTGCTGAGTGACCGAAGCTTTCAGAGCACCCAAAAGAAACTACGGGGCCAAAGACTTAATTAAAAATGGATTCATCAAATAAATTAACAGATAAATAAATGTTCCGACCAACATCAATGACTTTAGATGTTGATTTTTTTTTCAAGTGGCAGCTCAGCATCCAACCCCAATAAAAAGTAAAGATTTCTCGGCCAACATGAGCAACCACGAGAAACCACAAAGCCATGTTTGATTGCAGGTTAGGGTGAGTAGCAGCTCTTGAGGTTTTCGTTCCTTGAAGACAAGCATCCTTGCTTCAAGAACGAAGATAACCAGAACCCAAACAGACATTATCAGCATATCTTTATGCAGAACATTTTTAGCTTTGTCTACCCATGTGAGTTTCTCCTGTCGGAATATATACTTCTCTCTCCACTTGCTCTGTTTATAGCCAAGAACAAAACAGGGGGGGTCCTAGTACAGTCATGCGTGAGGAAAATATATTTGGCAGTGCCAAATCCAACAGACATTCGGAGTCACATGTGCATCAAGATCTTCTTATGGGAATGCAAAACAGTGACATTTTCTATCAGCATTTTCTTTTCCCCTCCCAGGTGGGGCAGCCAGGAGCCTGGAGTATTTGGGAGGACTCTCCTTGCTTTCTCTGACGTTCCCCTTGCGGATAACCGAGCTCAGGCCCCCGCCCCTCCCCGGAGAGCGTGGTTGTAGGGCAGAGAAGGGAAAACCCGCTCTTCCTCCCGCAGTCGCCCGCCCTGCACGCGGACCATCTGCGCCCCAGCTGGAGCGCGGCGCGCGCTGGCGCTGGAACCGCGCCGTATTTACAGATCCGAACGCACACGGCCTCTGCCTGATTGTTTCATGATTCATTAGCCAGACAAGCTCCGCGCTCCCGCCAGCGCAGCTGTCACAGAGCAGACCTTTGTCACTTAATAGGCCTGATTATTGCTTTCCATCAAAGGTATTGATCTGTGTCACCTCGACTTAAGGGGATGGGGAGGAGGGACAAAATGCACCAGGAAAACCTGGACAGGAGGAAGAGGGACAGCAGAGGGACATCGGGCGGGCCGGCGACAGTGGCTGGCTCCCCGCTGCGCGCCCCAATGGACAACCGCGCCCCCAGACCGCGGTCACTGTCGCCCACCCGGGAACCTGCACCCATGGATTGACAGACCCAGCCAGGGCGCGGACCAAGTGCCAGGCTAGGGGGGGGGGATGTTTTTATGGCTCCTTTAATCATCTCCTTTTGTTTAACAAATAAAGCGAAGGAAGCCACAACCCTGCGCTGTCCCCTGCCTGTGACAGTCACCCCACTCAGGAGGTTCCAGGCAGCCAGACCCACGCTCTGTCCCAGGCTTCTCCTTTTATCACTTTCCTCACTTTTTCCTTTCTTTAAAAAAAAAAAAAACCTAAAAAAACTCAAAGAAACACAAAGTGAGGATTTCCTGGGAAAGGCTATCAGGAATTTAACTCAATAAAAACCCAGGTAAAGATTCCCACCATCACCACTACTATAGCAATTATTTGGGAAGCGCAGAATTTTTGGAAGGGAGACCGGAGGTCATCTGTGTGATGGTTGGATCCAGTCTATGTATTTGCCCACAGGCAAAGGAAGACCAGAGAGGGTAGAAAGCTTCCTCCTGTCACACAGCTTTTTGGGCCGAGCAGCGGAGTCTGAAAGTAAAGTTCCCTGTTAACCAGTTTTCATTCTATCCACCAGCCCTCCAAAAACCGATACCTCAGTTCCAACAGCGATGGTTTTAACTGACATTTTGGTTCCCACGGCCCTTTGGAAGATAAGATCATAAAAGGATGAGACCCTGGTTCATAGCTTGAGGAATTAGCCTCATTAGAGTCACCCTTTTGTCAATATATCCGTATCATAGAGGAGCAGTATTTTACTGTACACGGTGCACATACGTGTGTGTGCATGTGTGTGTGGATATCACACGCAAGGAACTCTGGTGCATCCAGGCATGGAAAATGGGGGTAGCTCTTACAACCACATGACAGCTCCAGCCCCGTGACATTCCAGCAGAGGATGGTTGCCTTCTCTTTTGTCTCCATGACACTCTCTGCAATTGTTACCCGAATCTAGGATACCAGTGAGACCTTTCTTACCCTTTTCCCCCAGAGCTCAGCCTCCAATTGTAAGCACATTGTCATTCTAATTCACAAAAGGTCAGCAGCTTTGCTGAGGACATCGCTGCTTGTTTTACGGCTCTTGCCAGAGGCGATGGATTATTGGCAAGTCCGGACATTGGGATTCTCCAATGGTGTGACTGTCAACTAAGCAAGGAGACCAGGCTCGCCCCACCGGCTCAGTCCATCCAGAATCAAAGGCAATGATCAGGACTTGATTTGCTTAAGTTTCTATCTCCAAAGACCTTGCTAATGCGTACAGCATTGAGAAATATCTGGACAGAAATATATGAGAAATTCCCCGGGGAATTTGAACAAGCCCGTTTTTCACAGTTACTTATTCTCAGAAGGCCCTTGGCCAAGGGTAGGATGCTAATGGCTTGAGATCACTTCTGCCTTAGCCCAGATTTTAATCAGTAATCTGGCAATGAAAGACTCCTCCCCTACCTCCATGTCGCAGTTCTCCAGGTGGTTTGATTGTTCCACTTGCTACCCACGTCCAGAGCCACCTAGACTCCTCCCCTTCCTTCTTCCTGGCTCCCAGACGGCATCAGGAATTTTACTTTTCGGAGCAGAATGTAAACGAGTCATTTAGTAGTGTGTGTTTCGGTACCCATCCAGATTAAAAAAAAAAAATTTTAACACAAATTGTATCCTTAATTCTTTCATCAAAAACAGAATTCGGATTTGGAAGCCAATGGAATCTTACTAATAGCCAACTTTCAGCTTCTGAGCTTTCCAAACCAGAGTTTCTTTTTGCAAGTTATGTCTACCAGTTGACAGAACCAATATGATCGTACGTGGGCACCGTGTGGCAACCAGGAACTCCACACAATACAGAGCACTTGAAATTCATACAAAAAAGGAAGCTGTCGGCAAGTGGGAGCTGATTAAAATAAAGGGCATTTGTTCTTATCAGGGGAGGGAAATCAGCTTGTCACCGCAGAAAGGAAACGGGTTGGCAAGAATTCATGTCAAAATGCCAAGGTATTAAAAACAAACTTTGATGTTTGCTCTGCTTACATTCCACTTGATAATTCGGTTTTGAATCTAAATATGCATTTCCCCCAGCATGTCAACAAAAGCAAATCTTACCTACAAAGCTATGAGTGGTGACAAACAGCACTTAGAAATAACCTTTTGAAAAAAAAAATCCCTAAAATTTTTAAAAGCATTCAACTCCTGTTTTGCCATGCCTTCGCAAATTTTGGTGAGGCGGGAAGTACAGGTGCACGCTATCTGTACTTTATGGATGGGCTACTGATGAGTGAGTAAGTTAAGGATAAAGAAATATCATCAAACAATATTTTTAAAGCTCCTACCTGTGGGAATCTACTGTCTGGATTGCAAAAGAGCTATTGGTTATAACCGCCGGAAGGCCTACATGATTGCATGCAAACGGAAAAAAACAAAACCAGTATCACTGGAAAAACTGAGTTCAAATTCACACCAAGGCCTTTGCCTTTGGAAAAAGCACAGGAGAAAACCCACTTCCTGCCTTCCCGCATATTTAGGAAGTAGACATGCAGAACGGGCTTCAATCTGAGCGCTTTCTACGCAGAGTAAAATAAAATATACATGTGCAGTCAATTAAAACAATGTGCCTTTATAAATAGGCATAACACTTGTTCGTACATAGCTACATTATTTAGCTAAATATAAATTGAACAGCTGGGACTAAAACCCAAAAAATACATATAGCAGATTGCAATGAAAACCTACGGTTGTATTTAGTTACCTACACATTTTAATCTGGTGCATGCAACCAAAGCCAACGGTATTCAGAGTTGGATAACTGTGCTTTCTTGCTCTTAGAAATGTCAACACCAAAGTATGCTCTGGAAAATGCCTTTTTCTTTAAATATTTTTTATTTTTTTTTCTATTTTTTTTATGGCATGAATGCACACAGAAATTTTCTAAATGCATTGTATTTACATTTCTCATTTCTAAATTTAAAAGCCATCACAGTACATGAATAAATGAATAATAGCTGATACTTACAACTCACTATGCAATAGTCACTCATATATCAACTCATTTAATCATCAGAATATCCTATAAATTAAGTTGTATTATTACTCAAATTTTACAGATGAGTAAACTGAGTCACAGAGATGGTAAATAACCTGCCCTATGAGATAGAGCTGGTAAGTGGAGCTGATAGAATTCAAATTCAGGCTGCGTGTTTCCAAAGCCCATGCTCTTAAACTAAGTCACAGAGAGAGAGAGAGAGAGAGAAGAAAGAGAGGGAGGGAAGGAGGAAGGGATAGATGGAGAAAGGAGAGAGGGGAGGGGAAGAAAGGATGGAAGGAAACTTTAAAACTTGATTCAAGAAGAAAGGAAGGAAAGAAAGAAGGGAGGAAGGAAGCTTTAAAATTTAAGGAAGGAAGGAAGAAAGAAAGAAAGAGAAAGAAAGAGAGAGAGAAAGAGAGAGAAAGAAAGAAAAAAAGGAAAGGGAAACTAGCCGGGCATGGTGGCGCGTGCCTGTAGTACAAGCCACTTGGGAGGCTGAGGCAGGAGGAGCCCAGGAGTTTGAGGTTGCTGTGAGCTAGGCTGACACCACGGCACGCTAGCCCGGACAACAGAGTGAGACTCTGTCTCAAAAAAAAAAAAAATAGTTTCACAGTCCTCAGATACCTACCAATGTCATCAGAATTTTCAAGGGTTTACTTTTTTGAATTAGGGTTTCTTTTGGAAATCTGATAAAAGCCACAGACTGTCTCCCCAGATGAAGGATCATGCACAAACATACACACACACTGTTGACTGTTTAGGAACCTGTGGACTCTATGAAGCACATCTATGGGCCATTCATGGTTTTAGGGACCCCAAGACAAGAGCTCACATGTGCTTTTGCAGGCTAAAATACTGCACTACCATGCTCAGCCAGGAGTGGGGGAGTGAGGACTGAAACCCATCCCCCATACCACTCGCCACGCCATGTGGTATCTGCCCAAAGCTGGTGCTGTCTTCTGATCTGTGCAAAGGTGCCAAGTGGCCACCAGTCACTACGGTAGCCTGAAATCAGCCGTGGTGGAGCTATTTACACCACAGAAATCACCAAACCCTGCAGAGAAGGGCCACCCCCACCAAGAGAGCCAGCACCCCACTGCATATGGGCTGGTAGAGACCCAGTCCTATACACTGAGAGATTTCAAACAAAAAGTAGAAAACACAATTTTTAAACCTACATCCTAATTTCCTTTCAACCTGTCCTGATTGCTTTTAGGTCAAAGGCACATGGGCCATGGATCATTCTGAGCCCAGATTTCACAGTTAACAGATGCTAGAGGAGGCAAGCAGAGAGGGCTGCCGGAAAAATCGATTCCCATCCGATCCCAGATGGGTCTAAAGATAGCGCACCGAGCTATACACCTAGGCTTCAAAGCGTCTTCAGCACTGATAGCAGTAACTGCCACAAGAACCATTAAGAAAACAAAACAAATGATGGCCACCTATAATTTTTAAGATAGGGATTAGGAGGAAGAACTCAGGAGGAAATAAATCCAAAAACCCATCACTCTGTAAGACGGCAAGGAAGAAAAGCCCCGCCCGTAGCAGGTGCAAATTGTCGTGGACTGAAGTCAGGTGTCTTCTGTAGGCTTTTTGAAGAATGGCTCTTTATAACTGAACTCTGTCCACAGCTAAGATAGTCTCTTAACAAGGTAAAAAAAAAAAAAAAATGCAGGTCAAACGATTGATTCCATTTTTGAATTACAGAGGGCTATTGATTTTTCATTAAGGTTCCCCGAGCTGCTCTCAAGAGCCAGGAAAGAGAGAGGGGAAAGTAATTCATCGATCAGAGTGGAGGGCCATGCTCATTTATTGGCTTCCTGCCACCTCCCATTATTCCCAGTTCTAAATGTATATCGCAGCCAGTTTATTTTCATCATTGCCTCCTGTCGTCAGAAACGCCTCCCCGTTACTATTAGTGGGACCATCCTTTTTTTCCCACAGCGGTAACGAGTGATAATACCCACTGTGATCCTCGATGCATGGACACTATTCACTGGATTACGGCATTGCCCCCTCCCTTGCAAAGCTCTAGTGAAGGGTCTGTCAACACCTTCATAGTCGAAAAGACATAAATAGTTTGAGGATTTTTAAGAAATATATATTTAAACTTAAAAAAAAAAAAACACTGTACTGTTTTCACCATAATTTCATGCATTTAAAAATTTAAAGACTTTCCTGCAGGATCCATGGTTTTGACCTGTCAGTGACGAGAACTTTAGGGATTTAGGAAGTGCAGGACACACACCCAAACCAGGCATCCCGTGCCTACACCCAGCCACTGTAAACCAAGCCACGCATGCCTCAGGCACACTCAGAGCAAATCAGGTGTTCCACCTCGCACCCTGATTTCGTTCGTAGAAACAATCTTGAATCAGTCTGTACGTTTTGACTCACCCTTGGATCCTTTTTTAAAGTAATTAGCAAACTGAAGTCTCAACAGACTGAATGGCTCAGGATCACACCACAAAATGTCATGCTATGGACGAGGATTCAAGTTCCCTGGCATCCCAATGACTGTGTGTCCCACGATGCCACTCTGCCGTTCTAAAAATCTATAATTGCACTTAGGGTGGTATTTATAATGCATAAAACCAGAAGCTGATATTGACTTTAATATCAAATCCTGGAAATGCTGCTGATGATTTTTCTTCCCCCCACCCCAGATAAGAGCATATTTCCTATTAGGTAAATTAATCAGCTGCCCACGTTATGCAAACGCCTACCTGTCCCCTACAGACTCCCAATCCCAATCCCTCCAAATCCGCCAGGGGGCTCATGAACGTTAACTCTTCGGGATGGATTTTCCCGACGCTCTGGGAGAGATGGGAAGAATTCTCCCATTTTACAGATGATTTGGCCAAGGCTACGTGGGGAGTAATTTGCAGAGCCTGGATTAAGAATGAGGCCGCCTCACGGATGAAGGGTTTTTCCCGCTACATTACAGCTCCCTCTGGTGCTGAAATTAACAGGAAGCCCTATTGAAAACGACCATGAAAAACTATTTAAAAGATGTATACCCCTCAATTGAGCTAGAAAATAGAACAGAAAAAAATGTCTTACTCAGAGTAGCATTCAGGAACATAAAATGTCTATGAATAACCATGACAAAAATACAGGTGGACTTTATGTGACTAAAAACATAGATAGCTTTACTGAAAAAATATAAATGGGACCTAACTAAATGAAGAGACACAAAATACATTCACCGTGTCAATGCTTTCCAGCGTAATATTTCGGGAGAAGGATGATGACATTATTCTAAGATTCCCCTGGATGAACAGACAACACAAACAAAATATATTTTGGAAAAATAAAAACAATGAAGGGGCACTCACTCTATCCAATATCAAAATATAATTTAAAACTGTAGTATTTAAAACAAGTTAAGAACCTGTGCAAAAGTCTGTACCAAAACATCACATGTACCCTATAAATATATATATAGCTATTATGCATGCATAATAATTAAAAATAAATATATTTTTAAAAAACAACAGAAAGATCAATGAAAACTAATGAGATGACCATGAAACAGCCTGTTGTATGGTAAAGAAAACACTAAATAATCAGAAGGAAGTTATCACATATTTCGAAAAATTAAGTTCATCCAATTTAATTTTTGGATACTCAGTTTACAAGATACACCATATCATATTTCAAATTAATCAAAGAGTTAAAATTTATAGGAGGTTTTTTTAATGCTATAAAACAGAAAGTGAAGATAAATATTTAACTTACGGAATTATTTTATCAATATAAAAACCAGTAAAAACTCATAATGAAAAAAATAGATTTTACTACATTAAAATGTAAAATGTCCATTCAAAACATCACAAACTACAAAAGTTTGAGATATAAGTCATACATGCATATGCAAAAAAAAAAATGTTTAACCTCACCAGCATTCAAAAATACCAATTAAAATACCACCATGATAACATTTTCATCTATTGAATTGACAAACTTGTTTAGATAATAATAATAATCAAGGCTCTCGCGAGACAGACACTATTATACTATTGATAGGAGAATAAATTGGCAACCTCTCTGACAAGAAATACCATTACGCTTCTTGAGCTTTTAAAATCCATTAAGCACTCATAGCCCTGCAATTGTATTTCTAGAAAATTTACCCAGAGGTGTTTGTAAATAAGAATTTGTATAGCAATCTTTTTATAAGAGCCAAAAAATGTGAAATGACCTAAATAAAAATAGAGGAAATTTTTAACTGGGCACAGCTATATGTGATAAAGTAGCCCACCAACATAAAAATCATGTTTTGCAGGAAATTTAATAATGCAGAGAATATTTTTATCTTGTACTCATAAAAAGAGGGAAAAAAATTGTTTCCAATCTCAGATTCAGAGTGAAATGACAAGATCCAAGCACTAAGAGGGGTGTGTGGACACAGGGATGGGGCAGGGATGTGCCCAGGATACCTGCTCAGGTGTCTGGGTGAACTCGAGAGGCCATTGCCAAGCTGGACCACACACACGGAAAGGATGGAACTTGACCTTCCTCTCTCAAACGTAAACACAAACAGTCTGCTTCCTACCCACTTCTTCCTACCCAGATTCTTTCAATCTCGTTGAGTTTTAGTCTCCGTTTGCCCACAACAGGTGTGTTTTAGGTGTTGGGAAAATCTCACTATGTCTTCCTCTTTCTGACATAGCAGATCATGCACAGTGAGTCCACCGGCATGGAAACCAAGTTCAATGTCAAACTGTAGCCACGTGGAGGTAAGCTGCAGGAGGATACAATGTCACCGCTGCATCCTTAACTTCAGTCAGGGTGTGTCTAAAACGTTTAGGAACAGCAAAAAAGAACGTGCAAAAAAGATAATCTTGACCGAAACATTCGGCAAACTACTAACCCTTATACACACAGCACTCAACTAGGTGGCCAGCGGGGAGTACGTAAGTAGGAAACAAACCTATGTTTCCATGGCTTTTGTCACTAAAAGTGTTGAGAGTATGATAAACAGCTTGAGAGATACACTTTCTTCATAGTCTCCATAAATTATTTAATCAAGCAAAATAGGCGTTAATAAAAATTCAAGGTAAGATTTACAAGGGTTAATACTCAGATTGCATAATCCACATGCAGGCAATTAAAACCAGACCTAGGATATATGTGATGGTTTGTGTGTACTATCTACGTTCACAAATTCCTCCAGATTTCTCTACGTTATAATAAATTTTCACTTAACCAAATCGCATAAATTTTACACTTATGACTCAGTGACAGAATTAATCCACCCCCAAAAGAACATATTTATAGGCTAGATGATGACTTCTTTCTGCACACAATACGATATTTGGTTCCATTAAGATTAACAAAATTCTGTGAAAAATTACGACGTACACATTCTATAGCATTCCCTTTGTAAAGTTTCCCTTAAAAAGAAAGAATAATAGCTCTAATTTTGAGGCAGCAGAATTTAGGGAAATGTGTTAGAGCCTGGAAGCCACCCACACCTAACTCCCAATCTGCAATCTGTGCTCAAGGGCAAGACATTTAACCACCCTGAGGCGCAGCTCTGTATCTATAATTTGGGGGTGGGGGAGAATAACCTACCTGGACTCATTTAGTAAGCACCAAGATATTCTAAAGCATCATCATTAAAATAATACTACACTATCCTATGCATTTTTCTCTCTCATTTCATCCTCACAATAATCCTATTCTTTTCCCCATTTTACAAATTAGGAAGTTGAGGCACGGCCAGGCGCGGTGGCCCACGCCTGTGATCCTAGCACTCTGGGAGGCCGAGGCGGGAGGATCTCTCAAGGTCAGGAGGTCAAGACCAGCCTGAGAAGAAGTGAGATCCTGTCTCTACTAAAAAAAAAAAAAATAGAAAGAAATTAATTGGCCAACTAAAATATGTAGAAAAAATTAGCCGGGCACGGTGGCTCATGCCTGTAGTTCCAGCTACTCGGGAGGCTGAGGCAGGAGGATGGCTTGAGCCCAGGAGTTTGAGGTTGCTGTGAGCTAGGCTGACGCCATGGAACTCTAACCCAGGCAACACACTGCGACTCTGTCTCAAAAAAAAAGCAAGTTGAGGCACAAAGAGGTTAAGATCACATGCTTGGCAGCAGAACTGAGATGCAAACCTGAGCAGTCTGACTCCCGAGCATGGGTGCTCAATCACTGCACCCACCTACTTCATAAGAGCATCCTCTAAGCAGAAGCTGTTAGAAATAGCAATTGTTGTGTTATTGTAGCTGTTATGGCTTGCGTCAACAATGCTGCTTGTCCGAGAGCTCCTTACCGGTTCACATTCTCATAAGCAACGCTGTTCTATATTTATTTCCAACTCAGACCTAGACTGTCATAAATACGTGTGCATTTGTTAAAAGATAACTTCTTAAATGGTTAAAAGTCTTACAAATATAAATCTAGAAGCTATTGCACCTCGCAGTCCAAAGTAAAAAAGAATGGCTGGTGTAAATTGTGTCAGCAAACCATCAGCATAAACCATCCGGGCGCTATATATTACTGAGCAACCTCCACTCTGCAGATATATCTTGATACAAGCGATACTTTTGACACCAATCACTTCTCGAGATAAAATACAGTGTGTTGGGGAGTAATTCCAACACCATATAAAACAGCACCCTCCCACAAAGGAAACATTCATTTTCATACAAAAAAAAAATGCTCACAGTGTTGAGAAATGTAGCCACCAAACACAAAATACATGCAATTCTGTGCTTCCTCCCAAATTGCTAAATTTAGTATCATTTTTTGCAACCTAAATAATAACTTTTTGCTCACAACAGAAAGCAAATGTTGAGATGTAATCACGTCTCAAACGTTTAGATAATTAGATATTTCCTCTAGGTTCTTTTTTTTTGCTTTGGGATTCAGTAGAATTTCATGGTCAACGTAAAACATCCTTCTAAACAGTAGATGTGACGTTGCTTGTTAACAGCAAATAAATTATTTCAGTGTACAGTAAGTATGTCCTCCTCTTTCCCACTCACCTTATCTCATAAGCCCTGCATGGGATAATAGGTATCAACTATTTGTGGTCCTGTCTAAAAACGCGTTTTCAAGATCAGAGCATTGAACACATCCTGTGGCTAACACCAAGGCTGCTGTGTGTCATCTAATATCACACTCAGCACGCGGCGTATTTCAGACATCTGAGAATGTCACACACCATAAAGGCACACATCGGTACCACCCAACCACTGCCACGAGAAAACACCTGGTGGTGAGAATTACAAAACAGTTTCCAAAAATAGGAAACGCTCTTTGCATATTTTAAAATCTCAATTTGGTTCCTTTAAAGTTAAAAAAAAAACTCCCTGAGAAATTCAGACTTTGAGGTCTTCCTAGAGTGTTTTCCCTGTGTTCTATTTCCCCTAGAATGAAAGAATAACTCTCACCCGGAGGTAACACACATTAGTGAAAGGTATCGGGCTTGGAAGGCAACCGGATCTAACTCAGCAATCAAATTTGTCAGTAAGTTTCTGGGGGGTTTTTTTGTTTTTTTTTTGGAGACAGATTCTCACTCTGTTGCCGGGGCTAGAGTGCCGTGGCGTCAGCCTGGCTCACAGCAACCTCAAACTCCTGGGCTCAAGTGATCCTCCTGCCTCAGCCTCCCGAGTAGCTGGGACTACAGTCATGCGCCACCATGCCCGGCTAATTTTTTCCTATTTATTTTTAGTTGGCCGATTTATTTCTTTTCTATTTTTAGTAGAGACGGGGTCTCACTCTTGCTCAGGCTGGTCTCTAACTCCTGACCTCGAGCTATCCTCCTGCCTCGGCCTCCCAGAATGCTAGGATTACAGGCGCGAGCCACCGCGCCCGGCCAGTCTCTTACCTTTACTCTAAACCGTAGGCCATATTGGCAGAGCTGGAACCAAATACAAATAACTGTTTGATTTATCAGTCTGTTCCTCTGAGGGTCTTTGAAATGGAAGTGTTTCCATATCTCTCTCATTCTAAGAGCGCAGGCAGACAAATCAAATCACCTCTGGCCATGAGACGTCTCACTATGATTTGCAGCAGTGATCACTATTATGCATTCGAAGTTACTGAATATTAAGCGAAATCCGGGCTCGGCGGAAGGCATTAAAAATTATTTTTAACCTTTTTTTTTTTTTTTTTTTTTTTGAGACAGAGTCTCACTTTGTCACCCGGGCTAGAGTGCCGTGGCCTCAGCCTAGCTCACAGCAACCTCAGACTCCTGGGCTCAAGCGATCCGTCTGCCTCAGCCTCCTGAGTAGCTGGGACTATAGGCATGCACCACCATGCCCGGCTAATTTTTTCTATATAGATTTTTCGTTGACCAATTAACTTCTTTCTATTTTTAGTAGAGATGGAGTCTCACTCTTGCTCAGGCTGGTCTCAAACTCCTGACCTTGAGCAATCCGCCTGCCTCGGCCTCCCAGAGTGCTAGGATTACAGGCATGAGCCACCATGCTTGGCTAATTTTTTCTATGTATTTCTAGTTATCCAGCTAATTTCTTTCTATTTTTAGTAGAGACGGGGTCTCACTCTTGCTCAGGCTGGTCTCAAACGCCTGAGCTCAAACAATCCTCCCACCTCAGCCTCCCACTGTGCTAGGATGACAGGCATGAGCCACTACAGCCGGCCAGTATTTTTAATCTTCATCAAAATTAAAAATTGTTCTCGGCTTCGATCCTTTCAGGCTTTTCCTAGAAGTAAGAATCCGTGTTGATTCACATAGTCTTCTCAGGAAAAGGAAATTGCCAACATTAGAACATAAAATTATATGATCATCCAACCAGAATATGAAAAAGAACAGATTGGCAGGGGGTGGGAGTGGGGTTACGTACTTCCACATGTCCTAGAAGAAAACAATCGCGATGTCTGACTTTATGACTAGTTAAGGGTTCGTGTATAATGGAAGTAACTACCAACTTTTTAAAGAGAGCGCTTTGGGCCACACCACTTGCTGCATAATAATAATTTGGCTGGTCTTTGCCAAGATTCTAAGTTCTGAGTGTCTTTGTTATTCGTGAGCTGTCTGGATCACACCTGAGCTGCTGTTAATGAGGTAACTCACGGTGGGGCCCCAGATAGCTTCAGGATGGGGCGGCCCATGTCATTAGAAGATTGAGGCTTTGAGCCCTGTGATATTCACCCAACCTCTCAACCTCCCAGGAGGGGAGGGAGACCAAAGATGGAGTTCGATGACATGGACGATGATTCTATCGATCATGTCGTCATGACGACATCCCAGTAGAAACTCTAGACCCCGGAGCTTGAGGGAGCTTCCTGGCAGGTGAACACATCCATGTACCAGGAGTTGATGCGCCGTGATCCCACGGAGCAGAGGCGTGGAAGCTTTTGCCTGCAGGACCCTCCCAGACCTTACCCTGAGTGTCTCCTCATTTGGCTGGTCCTGATTTGTATCCTTCATAGCAAACTGTAAGGACAGCACTTTTCCTGAGTTCTCCGAGTTATTCTAGTGAATAACTAGGGTCACGGGAATCCCTTGGATTTGTAGCCAGTTGGTCAAAAACGCAGGTGGCTTGGGGACCCCCAAATTTCTAGCCGATGTCTGAAGTGAGGGCAATCTTGTCGGAGGACCATGCCCTTAAACCGTGGAGTCTGACGCCAACTTCCAGCGGTTAGCATCAGAATTGTACTGGGGTACACAACCACTAAAGAAGAGAATGCCTCCAGCAGGTATATTAATGCCTACTTTTTTTTTTTTTTTTTTTTTTGCCTTAAACTGGTTAAGAAAAACCCAAGAACAGCGTATCAACCGTTGTAGTTATATAACTGGAGCACATCAGAAGGAAGAATAAAACCCAACTCTCCAAGGCTACTCTATCCTTGAAGACAAAATGCCTCTGACACACACCATCAGTCACTCATGTTTCGATCAGGCTAGACCCAGTTTTAACATTTCAAAAGATGCATTGGCAACGCTCTATTATAACCCTGCAAGACATCAAGTTTGATACTTACCTCTAAAGGATAAGATTGTAACACTGTCTCTGAAGAAATTTGAGAGTAAATAATAAAGTTTCCATCTTGCCTTTTCATAAAATACTGACAAGGATGTCTATGCACTAGGTTTAAAAAAAAAAAAATAACTGCTTTCTTATGACCTAGAATTCCTTGGATATATCTGCTCGACTTCAGATTTGTAGACATTTTCGGCTTCTTGCTTTCATTTTCTAACACTATAATATAAAATAGACTGAGGCTTTATATTTGTGTCATGGATGAATTCTAAATATAAGTTGAATTTATAATCTACAGTCCTCTATAGTTTATGTAATGGCTTTACAGGGAGAGCCACAATGCAAGCAAGAATGTAGGCAAAATGAATTCTTCTGTAATCAAATTCTCCAGTTATGTTTGGATTCGTCTCTTGTAATTTTTTTCCCATTTAATTTTGTTTCTTTGAAAGCTAAATTTTCTGTTTACTTCTTTTAAAAGCTAAGACTACAGCATAATGATTCTAGGTGTTGCCTTATATCATAATGCAAAGCTGTATCTCCTGTATCCCAAAATATAGTCAATACTGAACTCTTCTTCCCATTAGAAATTACCCAAGTTTATTTTTGCCGTGTGTTTGTTTTAGGTGCAAAGTTTCCAAATTTTGCATTCCTGGTTCTTTGTGAGGTGTTCATTTTTTGCTTTCAAAAAAAATTCCACAGGTAAGTGTTCTTTAGCTCGTCAGAGAATAATAGAAATACAAAAATGGGAAACAAAAAAATCTCAGAAATGAACAAAAGGAAATTAAGTGATGAACTCAAACTCATTCCACTAGTGAAGCTAGTAAGTGCCAGAATCCAGGATTTTTGCTGCATGATTTGGGGCTGGTTCTGCTGCATTACTGCTGCTTCCATTGTTGGCTATTGTAGTCTGTGGTTTCAAGGAAGAAATTACAGAATACAAACACCTTTGGTTAAGAGTAAGGAACTAGGCCGGGCGCGGTGGCTCACGCCTGTAATCCTAGCACTCTGGGAGGCCGAGGCGGGAGGATCGCTCAAGGTCAGGAGTACAAAACCAGCCTGAGCAAGAGCGACACCCCTGTCTCTACTAAAAAAAATAGAAAGAAATCAATTGGCCAACTAAAAATATATAGAAAAAATTAGCCAGGCATGGTGGCACATGCCTGTAGTCCCAGCTACTCGGGAGGCTGAGGCAGGAGGATCGCTTGAGCCCAGGAGTTTGAGGTTGCTATGAGCTAGGCTGACGCCACGGCACTGTAGCCAGGGCAACAGAGTGAGACTCTGTCTCAAAAAAATAAAAAAATAAAAAAAAAGAAAATGAGAAAGCTGCAGTCTGTGTCCTCCGTGGGAGACAGATAGGCGAACAGTCAAGGAAGGTGCATTAACAGAAGGCTGTGGAGGAGCAAAGATCAAGTGCAGTGGGGAATGTGGGTCATTGTCTAACCTCTGGGGCATCGGGAAACTTCTCACAGGGTGTTCTCAGTGTACCTGCAGGTCAGCAAAATCTCTGAGAGTCTTACTTGGGGCTGAGGTTGCCCTCAGCCTCCTTCTTGGTGGCCTGCAGAGTGCAAGGCAGTGCACGCACACCTCTGGGCTAGCACCTGGAACAACCTGTTTATTAAACCCTCCAGCCTCTATTGCATTTTCATCAGGAATTCCAGAAAGGCCCAGAGCAGACTGATTTATAGGTATTAAGTTTTTGAGTAATCACCTCAATGGACTCTTGTGTTTAAATTACATCACAATTTAAATGGAGTTACAGAGCCAGAAACAGATGAGGTTTTTGGTTGTTTTTTAATATATATATATAACTCAGGGCAATGCAGTGTATAAAATTATACCTTTCCTTCAACAACTTTTGTCTACCATAACAGTGAAGAAACCCTTTGATCTGATTCAAAAGTAAACCCCGCCCTTAAACACCATGTTCCCACTAGCTGGTGGTTTTCAAGGTTTCCATTCCTGAGTAACCAGAGAGAATTTAAGGAGCTGAATCTATTTAAAACATTATTCACAACACATCCACAATATGTTAAATATTTTCGTATTAGAATTAATAGTGAGCTACTATATTTAGAAGGGCACAAAAGGTAAAGAAACATTTATACATATTATAAATGTATAAATACATAATTCTCATCCAGGGATTACTTTTTGATGTACAAAATGCTCTAGGCATAATACCTCATTTTATCTTACCTGTATGGTAAGAATCATCCAGCCTAACAGTGCAAACTGAAGTTCAAAGAGGCTATATAATTTCCCACACTCACAGAGATGAGTAAATGGCACAACTGGAATTTGATCTGAGTTCTGTTTGGCTGTAAAAACCACATACTCTTCCCAGGTAGTGACTACACTGTCCAGTCTAAGACACGGTTTCTCTTACTGAGATCAATAGACGATTAGTGTCGGAACCACTTGGGATGCCTGTTAATATGCAGATTCTTGGTCTCCACCCCCGACTGATTATAATTTTTTAATAAATTGCTCAACTTGTTCTTACTATGAACACATTTCCTTTGTATTTGCTCAATACATTTAAATTTACCTCTCTATATTTATTTAGATGACCGACAACTTGTCCTTTCCCTCTTCTTTCCAGTGCAAAGAATACAAATATTATTTAAAGATCCCAAAAATATGAAACCATTCAACAATTATTATTTTCATTTTGATTCTTGGATATATAAGACAAGTTCTAGTAGAAGTTGTCCTCCAAAATATTTAAGAAGTTATTATTTATAAAAAACTAAAATAGGCAACCTAAAGAACACAGAGAGTCTTCTTGGACATTTGCCAGCTATATTTGGAATGGTGTTGACTCTTAATGGAATTTGGCATCAGGTTAAGCCTGGACATATTTCTCATATGCCTGTTGGGGCCTTGATACACTATTAGCTAAATCCAAAACACATCCTTGTTATGATTGTCACTCTCTAGGCAGTCTGGCTCCCTTAAAGCACTAGAACAGAACCTAAAATATCCTAGAAATGTGGGATTGGGAGGTCTCCGATGATTAGAAGTACTCTGAAATAAGTTATGGTAGGTCCGGATGACTGTAGCCAGCCAAGCATTGATGTTTTTCCCAAGTAGAATTTTGATTGGAAGAAAACTAATTTAGGGGCAGTAAACCGGATTCATTATTTCAAAAACAAACAAAAACTGAAATAGCAAATAAATGAGGAAGCCCACTCATTTATTAAATATTTATTGAACAAGTTTTATGTGCCTGGTACTCTGCTAAATGCTAAGTCTAAAATTACGAACCCATTAAAGTCCTTGAGTAGTTCAGACACTGCACTGGGGACTCTGAAGAAATATGTGGCAATGGCTCTTTTCTCAAAAATTTTATTAGAAGATTAATGAGACAAGATTTATAGACATGAAATCATTATAAAATAATTGTGTTTAGCCTAGTGATATTGAATAAATTATTCAAAGGGAGAAATTTAGTATGTTTCAAGCGTTGGGCACTTCAGTGATTGAATGTTTTACACACATAATCTTTTATTAATTTTCACAAATTTGCATGATATAGATATTACCATCTGAATTTGAAAGAAAATTAAATCTTATCAGGCAGTAGTGAGGAATGTATGGATATATAAAGTTATTACAATCAGTAGCAGCAATAGTACTTTCCCACGTAACCAGCCAAGTAAAATGTGGAGTTGGAATTAAAATATAGTTTGTGCATCTCCAAATTATCCCTGTGTTCTTTCTACTATACAGCAAAGTTGTCTCCTCCTCGCAGAAAAGAAGGAAGAGGAGATCAACTTGGGTTGATGTGTTCAATCATCTTTGTAGAAGTGGGAAAGAGTATGTGGACTATTCAATTGGACTCAGAACTTTTAAGCTCAGTAAAGTGTAAATATCTTTTCCTAGAGAGGAAGAAGGGGAAAAGAAGGGAAGAAAGAAGCCTTTCCAGTGCCAGAATAGAGCCAGTCTTTATTTAATTCTTTGGTAAGACAAACCCAGCAAATTTTCACTGAGCTACAATATGAGGAGAAAGGATTACTTTAGGATTCCCGGAATCTGGGCATGGTGAGATAAAACAGGACAACCGCAAGTGTGGGGGCACTTCAAAGCACAGCTGTGAGCAATGACTGGCAGCTGTAAACTTCTGGGAAACAATGACAGGAGATGAAGCAGCTTGGCGTGTGGATGACGCGGATTGTGCAATGGGGTGAGGAGGGCTTTGGCAAGGTCACTAACAGGTTCTGCAATCAATGACTACAGCTGAAAATTCAGAGAGGATTTACATGAGCCCAGGTATAGAGGAATGTTCCTGACTTCTTGTTTGGGTTGTTGAGTCACCCACAGAACTTCCCACAAAACAGTTACTATCCTACTGCCCTCTATTTTCAGGAAGAGGCACAGAAAAGTGGTAAAACCATAGAATTTTGGAAATGATAAATACATGTAACTCACAAAAAAATTGAAAGACCATGATATGCAAACTTACTGCTTAGCAGGTGAGACAACTGAGACCAAGAGAAATGAAAAGCATTGCCCAGAGTCACAAGGCTACTGTGGCCACTCAGCCTACTCCGTTCTAAATTCCTCTTCAGGGCTCTTTACACTGTTCGTGGCCATATTTCCTGGTCAGAGAATGGGAGGTTTTTGTTTATTAAATAAAAGTCATTAAGGATAGGTACATACAAGGATGACATGCCTAAATTCTCAAAAAGGTAGAACACAGTTACACCAAATCCTAAAACTGCCCTGAACAAAATTGAAGTTTTTAGGATCTTACAGAATCCCAGGGCCATCTTTTGAGTTGATCACAGGTCTAGAGTGGTCTGTATACATCTTTCTCATATAATGCCTAATGGAATAAATAAAATCTAATATTGCCATTTCAAATACTCATAAATTATTTTAATTTGGCTTCTCTCGAAAGAAAGTGAAAATGAAATAATATTCTTCTACATGTTTTGTTACTTTCCTCAGGTCTTTGCTCAAATGTCACCTTTGCAGTGAGACCCTCCTTGAACACCCACTTTAAAATTGCAAACCTCACCCCACACTGCCCACCCCTCAGGTACTTGCTAATCCTTCTATCCTGCTTTATTTTTTTTCTTCAAGACAATTATTGCAATCTAACAAATAATAATTTACTATTTGTTATCATGCCCAGAACTCGAGTGGAGGATCTAGGAGGTCAAGAATTGCTCTGTGTCCCCAATTGCTGAATACGTACCACATTATAGGTTCTCAGCAAAAACTTGCTGAAAGGATGAATGGATATAAAAATATTTAAAAAAATAAGTTTTAAGATGCACATTAAGATTTCTAGCCTCATACAGATTAAACATTCAAGTTCTAAATAAATTTTAGATAAATGTCTTAATTTTTTCACTTTCTTCAGTATATTTAATGTAATATAGGACATGGGCTTTCATTGCAAAGAAAAAACAAAAACAATACCTAAGAATTAATTTAAAAGAGCAATTTGATCTGGTTGTTTAAGAAGTTAGCTTTATAACATTATGTGATATTAAATTCATCAGGTTTGCTTAAAATTTGAGTTTTGTTTTAGTTTTCATGGATCTACAAGAAACTATTCCACCTAAAATGGCATTATTAAGTTTTTCAGAAATCATCAAGAATTTCTCAAAGTACATTAAAAATACCCTATTAATTTAGTGTTTTCCTGGGCAAAATTTGTTTTTCTTCTTCTCAAGATCATAAGATGGGGTACTAAACAATCTATTAATAGAATAATCCAGATATAATCACTCTGAGTAAATGTGTATAGAAATCTCATTCAAAAACAATGATAACAATAGGAACTATCCAAACACTTTGAAAAGATACGAGGGATAGATTCTTGTTCTTATGGTCAACATGATCCAGTTCTCAGTTTTCTCTGTCTTCAACCCAGGAACTCTGGGTCAGTTCTATTATCCAGCTGTGTGCTCTCAAAAAACTCATTTTCAAAACACCAAAGCTACAAAACACAGCTAAACAAAACATCTCCTGTGAATCCTGCCAGACTCTGAATCATCTAACTTACATGAATTAAAAACTCGGGCCCGGGAACTAAGGATGTTTTAATGCCAACAAGTGGAGGCGATGGGCTTAGGGTGGGGCCAGGTGGGGGGAGGTCACTCCTCCTGTCTCCTCCCCTTCATTTTTTTTTTTTAAATTCTTTAAATACTGGTTGGACCAATGATGCTCTTCAGGATTGGTGTTGCTTTATCCCTATAGGGCATTATTGGAGCTTTTGGCTGAAAGCAATGCAGAAATATAGCAGATGAGTTTCTTAGAATTTTACAGAGTAATATATATATATATATATATGTATTTGTTACATATAGTATTTTTGGAAAATGAGTTCATTCTCAGAAAAAAAAATCTACGTAATATAAGTTACCCTTAATATTGATTCTAGAAATAAAAATGTAATTCCCCTAATTCTAATAATTTGGAGAATTTGCTGGAAATTTAGCTGGAGAGAAATATATGCTCATCAGAACTCCGCAATCAAGAAATTGACTCACTGTATAATTGTTTACTTACTCATAATCTTAACATCTTTCTTCTGAGAAGGCATTTCAAAAGAAAAATAATGTATAAAAGTCCTCATAGATGGCTGAATAAAAAACCTGTGCTGCTAGAAAAATATTGATAAAAGCTGTAGAAGTTATAAAAGACATTCCTGTAAGCCCAGAGGTCATACGAGGTCTATCTAGAAAGTATCTGGCTATGATTTACGAAGAAGATACAAGATACAAGAAACATTGTACATAGGACAAAGATGCCTCAGTCCCCTTCAAAGTAGGCCGCTTGGGACCTCACACAGTTCTCCCAGTATCCCTTAACCTAACCCATACAACAAGTTCAACATTCTCAGGTGCTCTGCTTGTTGCAGGCCTTCCAGAACGTGGATCACTTTCAACAGCTCCTCCACCACCTTTGAAGCATTCATGCCACACTTTCATTTGCACCGCACTCATCGCATCATCCCTGAAAGCCTTCTGAACCATCCAAATAGTTTCCGTGGAGGAATATTCAAGCTTACCACAGAGTTTGATACAGATTCATTGCTCTCCTCGCTCAGTCATTTTGAATGTGATGGCTACACAGTACACAGGCTCACTTAACGCCGTCTAGCACCCCACTGACTAGCACCGTGATGTCGTCACTGTTCACGCATGCGCTTCCAATCCACTCTCCTTGGCTGCCAGGTTACATCGATGCTGCGATGTTGCGTCAACCATTCTCATTATACTAACAATGACTGGATACTTTACAGGCAGACCTCGTATATAAAGCATTGACTAGATATATAAATATATAATTAATCTATAATTCTAGTTCTTCCCCCAAATAAACTTTGTATTTAAATTTTATTTTAATACATTGGGGATTTGATCTGAGAAAAGGGTCTTGGTGACACGGAGTGGCTGTCACTTAAGATAACATCAGGGGAAAGAGTCCCTCTCTGCTCACTTGCCTAGTCCTAGAGAACTGCTGGAAATCAGGGATGACCATATTGGCCACCAAAATGCTTCTTTTGTGAACCAAGTTTATTTGACATTCTGCATCTGGGGACTTTGGTGGCAATGGGAGCTTCTGCTGGGTAGGTTAGGTGGTGCCAGAGCAGCAGAACCACCAAAGTGACCAGAGATACACAAGAATTATTAGGTGGGACGTGCTTCACAGTGGATGCCTTTTATTAACAATAGTATATACCTCAGTAAACAAACAAACAAACAAAAATCAAGAGATTTCTTTTGGCCTGAGTGTGGTTTTCCTGTTTTTCTTTACTGTCATGGTAAGCAAGGGCTACTGTTTGGAGTGATCAAGCTTCCTTTGGAGCTATCATGCATAAGTAGAAAAACATCATAAAATATGAAATGAGGGCCCCATGTCATTGATTTTGATTATTAAAAAGAATATAGAGTTTCCTGAATAATCGAGGTATACAATTATAGCATTTTCAAAATAGGAATTTTGTATCTTTTTTCCAATATTTATACCAGGTTTTTCATTTTCTTCTCCTATTCTTTTAGTTATTAATACTCTTTTATGACATTCAAATAATAAGTGATAGTGATAATCCCTGTCTAGTTCTTGATTTTATTGAAGTAGTTTTAGTGTATTATCATGTAAAATATTAACCATTAGTATTTGTGAAATTTTGTTTAAAGTTTTATTTGTGACTAAATATAAGACTAGGTTCTTATGTGTTCAATGAACTTAAGAAAAATGTACATTCTCTATTTGAGGTGGGTGGGCTCTATCAGGCTTATTGATTATATTAGTAAATTTCATCATGTCCTTTCTTATTCTTTATTTAGTAAAGGTGTCCACTTAGGAAGAATTATTCAGAAAATTTAAGAAGATACCTGGATGTAAAATAAATATATAGATCAATAGATAATTTAAAATGTAACATACTAAAATAAGAATGGCATTTTATATTAAAAATATCTTATTGAAATACATAAAACAAGATGCAAACAAGTTGAAAGACATACCACGTTTTTAACAGGAAACTTGATCTCATTACAGATTCAAATTTCTTCAGACTAATGTATTAATTTAACGCTATGTCAATTAGATTTATAGGTTTTTTTAATTAATAAAATCTATTTGGGATTCAATCATTGACTTTTGGTATATTATTTCTCAACTACAAATAGCAGATGACACTTTTAAAATGCCTTTTAAAGTTGATTTTACAAACAATACACTAGGAGAACTTTGATGCAGATCACAGACATACATGTTCAGGGCAATAGGAGGAAAGAGAAAACAGCAAAAGTAGTATTGTATACATAGATGCATCTTAACTATGGACACTTACTGAACTGTACTCCCAATTACCCATCACTCTAATGCTGGGTTATTGTATTTGGGCCAAACATGTGCAGCTCAAATCTTATAACCAATTTTCTCAAGGTAACTCTTTGACTCTCATGTAAATATATTTTAAGCAGCCTTGTCCCACAGTCATACCTCATGTCTGAATCCTAAAATAAACACAGTTTAATTTTAAAGAGCATCAGCAGGTGCAGTGACTTGTTTGATAATTTATGACCCTTTTTCATGGTAAGTTAAAGCTGGCTTTAGGTAAGATACTCAACTGCAGTCAAGACTAATAATAATATGCTCCTGCCTTATCCTTTCGAAGCCTGATAAAAAGTCTTGCTCAAGAAAATGCACTGAGCCATGAAGTAGATAAAAATCACTGTACCATTTTAGGGATTACGGATAGAAAATAGAAGGAGAAAATAAGCACTTTTTGAACAATTGGAAGTTAAAATAAGGAAGATGTAAAAGCACATATCTTATAAATAATGTGATGGAATATTTCAGGAGTCTGGAAAAGGAGAAACAGTGAGTCCAAAATAATTTTTAGTGAGTTTTTTAATGGCCCATTAAAAAAAAAGTAATTGCAAAATCTTTTCCTTTTAATGAGAGGTCAGACCCATTTCAGAACACGTAGGGTGAAATTTCTAGAGATCACCAGAAACGAAAATTGAACTTAAAGCTCGATTAATAACAACATACTATTAATTTACCCCCAATGTGCATTTAAAAATATTTACATATAATTTGCCTATGAGAACTAAATAAAGAGGTTAATGAGAGTAGACAGCCAATTTGACTATAGTCAGCAAGTGACAGCTCAGAGTTTTGATAGAAGTTAGCATGGAATATTCCTACTGTGTGGATGCAGACACTGATTTCATAGACCATCCTTCTGGAGTGGGAAGGGCCAGGGGAGAGTGGAGAGGGTTTTCATGGCCTGCATTCCCAAGCATTGCCCTCAATCCCATTTGGTGGATGAAAAAAATAACAGAAAGAGAAAAGAAAAATTGATTTCTTTAGGTTCCTGAATTCTTCAGTTTAAATCAGGTGCAGATAAAAAATGTGATCAAGTTTTGTCATTCAACACTTACATCCACTCAATAGCCCTCTAGGGAGTTGAAAGCCTGGTTTACCTTCCCGACACACAGAAGCTTAACGCAATCTGCAAGGCTGGGCCACATGGTCAGCAAGAAAAGACAACTATAGCTTTTTTCCTAAACTGAAGAAAATATTGGGGATGATGTTTAGGAAGATAATTGCTTCTATTTGTCATTTAGATGTTTGTTTCCAAAATCACTTCAAATACTATTATTCTTATTTTACATCTAGTATGGGGCAGTTGGATGCTTTACATATTGATCAGCCTTTTTGCAGTGTAGTGTTTTCTTAGGAAACATTACAACCTCATCCTTGATACCCAGTGCTGGTCAGAATAGCTGGATGGAACAGCTACTGGTGTCAAGAGTGCCACACACGCATGAAGCCCTGAAACAGCAGGTGGACACCCACAATGTGGGGCTACAAAGTCCAGCCACCACTTCTACCCAACCCACAAAAGAGTGCTTTAAATATTAGGGAGTTTCACCTCGAAATTCGTATTTCTGGCTTCTCTTGAAATAATGTGAAGACTCAGCAACTCTAAGCCTACCTTCATCTTTGATGACAACGGACCAGAGCTGATTAGTGGCTGCCTCTTTAGCTTCTATCCTCGCCTTTTAGCATGACCTCACCTCAGTCCAATTTACACTGTCCAAACCTAAAAGAATTTTAATTTGAGCAACTAAGCCCCGGCATTTAACATGTAACATATGTCATAATAGATTTTGTCATAGTTTCTACCTCTATGAAATCTATCTCTGAGTGAGTATAGGTCATTCATTCATCAAGTATGTATTGAGGGAATATGTTGCCTTGGCCTTTATTCACCTATGAAAACATTCTATGGTGCTTCTCCTATGATCCAAAATATAATGTAAATACACTGTAAACCTTAAAAAGTAAAATTCTTGCCTGAACTATCACTGTAATTACAGTACAAACCACATAAGTTATTTAGCTCTGAATCATAAACTCTCATTTTTTTGTCGTGGTTCATATATATTTATCTTTTCTCTCCAATGAAACTACATCTCATGAAAGGTCAGGATGTTTGCCTTTTAAGTCGTCACGATTCTCCATGGCGTTTTGTACACAGTGATAATGCAATAATTGCATGTGCATTTCTTTAAAACCTTAGGTGAAGCAGAAACATCCCAAGATCCTCCGACTGTAATGGTGTTGCTAAGTCTGAAACCATCCTCCTCTGCCCTTTCTTCCTTTATAAGAATAATCTGAGGCTGAGTCACACAAAGCAATGCCAACTATTTTTTCTAGATGTGTCTTCTATTGGCTCCTTTCCTTCAGATCACAAGCAAGGCTCCTTTGAAGCGGGCCCTGCCAGAGACACGATAATGATCAGGCTGTGATCATAATGAGTCTGCAACGTTGGAACACAGCACTGGTTACTGGCACTTACATGTTCACACCAGGTCCTGCCAAACCACATGTGCTCCAGTCCAAGGAGCTTCCTCTCAAACACAGGGCAGGCTCGTAGGCTGCTCACGCAAGGAGATGAGTCAAGAGTGGAGAGCCCCAAAGGCAAGTAATAAACTCCCCTCATCTTGGCATAGGCATAGGCCAAGATGGGTCCAGATCGATTCCACAAACATAGATAATTATCGAAATTGAATGCACCTAGACTCTTCTCATTGTAAAAGAAACCATTAGTAGAGCAAGGTAGACTCGGTTGAAATGGAAATTTTAATGTTGGTTCAGTGGTTTTAGGCAGTACGTGATGATATGTACAACATGATTAAGTGGGCAAGTTGGTATAAGAAATGTAGCCTTTTTCCTGGTACTTTATTTTTGTCTCATCTTGTGCTAGTATCATCTGTATGTTGCATATTGTACCCACTGACTGACTGCTGTTGGATGAAACTGTTGCATTATTGCAACCAGTTAACAAGACTTAAATGGAATCTAAATCCTCATATTAAAAAAAGAGAATTGTCAGCTTCAGAGTAGGAAATGGTTGCTGGTGAAAAATATAACTGCATTCAGACATCTAAAACAAGATGATTGTAAAATCAAAATGGTATTATTTTATTGTAAGTGAAAACAGGGAAGAAGACTGTATTTGACATTCTCCTTTACTGCCTAGATCTACTGGGGGTATTACCAAGTTTCTCATGGAATATTAGCAATGTTCTTTCAATATGGTTTAATGATGTCAGAGTACCAGATGAAGTGATAATCAGTTCAGTGGGGTAGGAACTAATAGACTAAAGGAGGAAATGTCTATATGGACCTGGTTCTAATAATTCCTTTTTCCCTGCGCCACCCACCATTGGCAACCCTCTTTTTGTCCTGTGGGGTTACTTATGGTATGGAAAAGAAATAAGAAAAAAAGATAGCACATACTATTGTGTCCAATAAGTTATAAGGCTTGCTAATCAGCATTGGTTAATCATAGGAATACAATAATTTCCTTAAAAAGTGATTCTTAATCTCAGCCTATAGTCTTTCTCCTACCATCCATCTCTGAATACTGACCCTCTACTCAACCCATTCATGCTTAGTTTTCCCTATTTTAATATCTCTAGTACACTTGCATTCTAAAATAACCACCTGTATGAACATTTTCTGTCATATTCACCACATAGTAGGTGCTCAATAAATGTCTGCCAAAAAATTAATGAACAAAGGAGAATTTACTATTTTTGAATTATCAAAGCAACCAAGTCAAAAATTAAAAACATGTTCTTTATTTCCAAGTACATATGCCTGCAGTATCTTTGAGCATCAGCCCTTCTCTGATTCCATCTCTGAGCATTATTGCCCCATTTCTTGGCTTGGGGAGATAAGGCAGGGACATGAGAGGTACAGAAGACTAAGTCTTAAGAAAGGGATGGAGATTTAATTTTTGTGATTTTAATGGGTTTTTTTTGTAACAAAAAAGCAAACATTTAATGTTTTGTCTTATAGACCACAGTAAACTATTGATGATCTCAGCTAAAAGACTACATTTTCCTGACTCTTGGCATAGTCATTGTGTGTGTCTTCCAGGAATGAGCTTTGGCAGGAGGATGACTCAGCTGACAGAGAAGCCTTTTTACCTTTCCTCCTCTCCCTCCTCCTCCTGCAAAGACAGATGCAATGGCTAGGACTCACTGAGGTAACGTTAGGGATGGAAGCTACGCAAGGATAAGGGAGAAGAAAGATGGAAGTCAGGTCCACTGAAGACATCACAAGGCCTCCATTCCAGCCCTAGATTGCTACGCCTGAAAAAAACGGGGTTTTTTTGAAAGAAAATACATTGTTTCTCTCACCATTATTTAGGCTTTTCACCTATCCTATGCATTCAAATCTATCCTAATGATATATCATTAAAAGAGCTACAGCCAAATAATACCAAAATCATCAACTGAGTCCAAACTGCCATGTTAAAACGGCTGTATCTAAATACCATACACTTCTTACGAAACTTTTACTTCATCATTTAATCCTTAATATATACCTTACACATTATTTAAAGAAGGTATGGTCACACCCATTTAACAGGTGAGAAAATAAGACTAAGGAAGTTAAGTCATTTATCCAAAGTTTCCAGCTGGGAAATCAGAGCAGGAGTCATCTGACTCAGCCCAGGACCATTTCCAGTGGAGTATGTTTGCCAGTTGCTGAAATATTTTTCAGTTTCAAGAATTTCTACACATGCCTTTTAATGAGATTCATGATCTACTTCCAGATTTCCTCTTTGAAAATGTAATTTTTTAAAGATTAACATGTATAAGATGACACTAAAGTTTCTATTTTCAATAAATGATTTTTTAAAAAATATTTCTATAATGTCTGAAATCTCTTTCATAGAGAAAATATGCATAAAATCAATACTATAATCAAAGAACAATTTTTTTCTATTTTAGTTACTGGACAGTAAAGAATATTGGCCCATTTAATCCACAGTAGAGGCCAAATAACTCAGATGGTAGATATGAAAATGTACATTAGGACAAAGTTACAGTTCTAGTTGGAGTCTCCTAGTACTTGGAACCACAACCAAAGAGTGATATACTATTACCAGCTATGGAGCCATTTGAAGATTTATTGAAAAATAATCAAACAGATTGCCATACAATTGATCTAATATATTTAGTGCCATCAGATTATATAATATTTATCAATTTGAGTCACCTAATGAATCAAGGTGAATTAATACTATAAAATCCATTTGTTGGAAGATTTTTTTCATATAAAAGGAAGAAATTTGCTGTAGATAAGCTACAGATATTATTTAAAATGAATCTTCCTTTATTTCCTATGTTAACATCTTTACTACTGCATGGATCAGTAATTTAGAACACTAAATTAGGGGACGATGTTTTTTTAAACCTGTGTAGAGCTGGTTTTTTAGGGTGAACTTAGGTTCCTCTGCTTTTGGTGGGTGACCTCATAGAAAAGGAAATCTACTTCTCTGACTAACTCAAAAAAAGTTTAACATCTTGACCACTAAATTATTTAATCTCTTGACTATGTAAATTTTGATATAAGGTTGTTATTTTTTCTGGAGATAAAAGAAATTAAAGGCAGATATGATAGTATCATACCAAAACCAATTCTTTGTATCTAACACTTTTTTTCAAAAAAACATATAGATCCCTATCTATAACCTTTTAGAATATAATTATTTTGAGGTTTCATTTCATTTTAGAAATAACCTAGTAAAGAAAAGGAATAATTATTTTGCAGTATCTACCTAATTTGATTAATGTTGAGAATATAAATATCAAATGATTTCTTGGACATAGCTCTCTCAGGTTCTTTCCAGACTTAGACACATTGCCTGAGTTCAGTCAAACTTTGAATATGTTCTGGGAAATTTCCTGACTGTTCTAAGATCTGGCTTCTCCCACCTGCAGTCCCTGTGCCTGATATCTGCACTTCTTGTTATAATGACACATTGAATGTTTCTTGGTTGTTTTGGGTTCTTTTCTATATCAACGTCTTAATTTCTGGTTTGGTATTGTTTCGTATGGCCTTTTGGGGAACCGTATAATAATCTCCAGTTACAAAGCAAACTTCTTGCCTACAGTATATATTTTGATAACCTGGACATTTGAGTAATATTTACTTTATGGATTGTAAGATATAATATTTGCTCATATGCTTTGGAAGAACTGCCAAAAACTCAGCTAAGCCTTTCTTATCCTGATCTCATTGCCACCCGCTACTCACTCATTCTTTAGATCTAATATTTTTCCATGTTTATACCACATTCTCAAAAATGGTTGATGTTTAAAATATAAAGTGTGTATTGCATCTATATGGTTAAATTTTCTTTAAGTGGAAAAATAAAACTGGTTTTGGTGGAAAAATGTTTGGTCATCATCATTTTCATCCGTAAGTCACATTTTTTACACAACCAGTTTTGCAGAGTGCCTACTTAATATCAATTAAGCTGTTTAGGCTACAAGTAAGAGAAAAATCCAACTCAAAGTCATGTCACTGATAAGGTAATTTACACTATCCCACAAGACAAGCAGTATAGAAAGTGGGGTAGCTCCAGAGCTGATCCACTCAGCAAATCAATCTCATCATCATGTTTATTAAGCACAGAGGTGCTTTCCATAATTTTATTCTGCCATCTTCCACTGTTGGCCTTTGTCCTCAGCATGACAGCTACATAAAATAAGAGTCCAAAGAGAATATTCTTTC
The DNA here is from genome assembly GCA_963574885.1 of Lepilemur ruficaudatus. Classification (NCBI taxonomy): domain Eukaryota; kingdom Metazoa; phylum Chordata; class Mammalia; order Primates; family Lepilemuridae; genus Lepilemur; species Lepilemur ruficaudatus. Next base: position 44,555 of record CAUYRT010001988.1, read on the forward strand.
ATTAGGTCTTTTTTTTTTTTTTTTCAGAAAAAGTCTTCTCCCAGGGATCCCAGCAGACTTCTGCTCATCATCTTACCAAAGCACTAGAAAGGCGATAAAATTATCATATTCTACTTGGTGGAATCAAGACTCATGCCTCATGCTCTGATGCTTCCAAGGAGCCCAGCCTTCCCTGAAGCCTAAGGGCTATTATCTGAAATATAGTATCAGTTATCAAGAAAGTTAGGGGTGATGACTCTTGATTAGATGATGGACAGCGTTTAGACACCACTATTCTGGGAATTAAATGATTTATGCTCAGGGTTTACAACTTTACTTTATCATCTTTAATTTATCCTTTAATAAAATTCTATTCCTCTTGATAGGTATATGGGTGTATATGTATGTATATATATACACACATGCATATGTATACACACACATATGTATAAACAAACATATAGGTAGAAAGATATACATACATATATACACATACACACACTCTATTCATAAATACATACACATTCCTTGAAAATTATAAAATGTGAACTATGTGTTAGTAGACTGTACATATAAAAATTACACCTTCATATTTGATTATGATGATACAGATGATGACTATCTTTATGAAGTTGGTATTGAAAAGATCAAAGCATGAATAATATCTATTATGTTAACCACACTTTTAAAATATTCCTTGATTTGAGACTTTGAGCAGATAGCTTTGCTGCATCCATTTTGTCCCTAAGAAGAGTTACTTGACTGTTAACTCCTACAAGTAAATTAATCATTGGAATTCTACAACCCAGTGAGAAAAACATTCAGTTGGCTGAGGCATGCTGATTTGCCCCAGAGTAAAGTAGAGACAAAGAGGTCTTGGAAATCTTTAAGAAAGAAAGAAGCTAGCTCCTGTTTGTTTGTTTTAGACTTTAGAAACATTTATCTTTAGTTCAGGTTTGCCATACAGAATATCTTCTGGCATTGATAATTAAGGGACATATTCAGGAGCTATTATTTTTTAAGAACTACCAGAGGAAGAATAAATGGGAATAGATTTTAAAAAGTCCTCAAGTGTAATTTTTAATAAGTATTCTCCTGAAGTTTTTATTTTAAGTTTAGATTTTTGTCCTACATTTTAGAGGAGAGATGAAGGAAGGTTATGGGTTGGTGAAAAACATTTGAATTCTTGGGGATGGGGTACAGAGACTGAGGAAAAAAATAAATCAATTTCTGTTTATACAGTGAATCCCTAAAAACAAGTAGGTATGTTTATCAAATTTGTTTGTAAGTTGTTTGGAAAGCAGATTTCATTTTTCTAAAAAAGTTGTAAATTATGGTAATTCCTCAGTTTAGCCCAATGGGCCATAGAAAAATACTGCCATAAAAGCTGACCACTGATTTGTTCAGTTCTTGCTATGGGAAAATTCATGTTGAACTGTAATATTAATTCTTGTTGGGATTTCCTCCAGTATGGTGGACTGACACTCTCATTATTCTAGCTGTAGATAAAAGAGCAGGAATTGTCCTACTTTTCAACAATGCTTGCTCCTGGGATAGTGTCATTATGGTATCTGTTCCTGAGACGGATGGGAAAAGTAATAACTGTATAACAGGAAGCACATAACAACCACAGAGTTATTCAACATGGTTTTCCAGTTGCAGTATGGGCCACCCCTATATTAGGGGTCTATTTCTCTGGCAGTCAGCCACTAACTAAATTAAACATAATAAACACTAGGCCAGCCTCTGGGGAGACAATGGAAACCAAAAGATAGACATGGTCTTTTCTACCATGAGTTTACAGACTAATTTGTGGTGTTGGGATGGGCAAACAATCAAATAATCACATGTGAATACCAAATTGCAGCCAGGATGAATGCTAGGAGAAATAATCTATTGAACAACAGAATTACGTATTTGCAGAATTATGCAGGGGAATTTTAACCTGGAAAGATACAGAAGACTTTCCTTTAAAAAAACATCTCTTAAAGGGTGTGTTAGAGGTAATTAGTACAAGAAGGAATTGGGATAAACCAGTAGAAAGGTCTGAGAGAAGGCCAAAGGGGCAGAGGCTGAGAGAGGAAGGGACTGGTGTCAGTGGAAACCTGAGAGGCAGATTGAGGACCAGACCTTATAGAGCCTTACAGGCCATGTTAAACATTTTGGTCGTTAGCCTGATAGCATTAGAAAATTGTTGTTTTTTTAATAGGTAAAGAAACGTGATTTTTTTTTCCCCGTAAATATCAATCTGACTACAGAGTAGAGAAAGGATTAGAAGGGGATCAAAGTTTGGAAACTATTGTGGTCCCAAGGAGAATAGTTAGGATCTCTGGCTCTTCTCCGGACAGGGGTTCCCTGTTTTGGTGCTGTTTTGAGCAATTGCTCCACCTGGGAAGAAGGATAAGGTCGGGCACTCCATTTTTGTGCTGCCCCACCCTTAATCCTATCCTAAGCAACTGCTATACCTGGGGAAGGAGGGAATGATTTATTAATCTAGGAATTCCCCAGCCTAGGCAAAATAAGATTTAGAAAGTGACCTGGAGTAACCTAAGGGTAATTAATATGCCATTAGCTTGAACCTGTCTTTTGGTTCAATTCCCCAGGTGGGCTTTGTAGAGAGAGCTTGTATATGAGATGGAATTTTGAGGACACCTATTGGTCATTCGATAACATCCTACCCCTCCCAAGAGCCCTCGTCCAGACTGGGCTAATGAAACAATGGGAGAAGTCAGAAGGAAGTCAGTGAGTGAGCTGGTCTGTCTCTCTCCACTAGCCAAGACAGAACCATTTTATTCTACAATAAAGAGCTGATCTTGTGAAACAGCTCCCTGCCTCAGGTTACTCGGTTGTATTGGCCTTGCTGGTGATTTTTAAAAAAATCAAAACTTGCATTGGTCAGGTATTGGAGGAGGAAAGACGGTAAAAAAGTCACCATGACATGCTGTACAAGAAATTCCAAAAGTTTAAATCTGGGAGCAGAAATAGAAGAACATTCTATATCCATTCAAGGGATATTTCAAAGGAAGAAATAACAGCATTCAAAGACAAAAGGATATAGACATTTGCTTTTCCTTAAAATAATCAATATAACCTAGTAGTAAATCACTGGATCTTGAATCCTGATTTTTGCCATGACAGATCAGTAAAACCACATTGTATCAGTAATACCAACTCAAGTTTTCTATAAATCTGAAAAAAACTTAATGTCATTTTTCTTTGCTTGGAATTGATGGAATGCTTGATCATGAAAATATATATTCTATTGCCATATCAATAAATAATATCATTGGTCAATGAATGACTGTGTAAACAATTTTAAAAAATAATTTCCATATAGTTCTGAGCAATTATCAGGCATTGTTCTAACAAGAACCAGATCTAACAAACATGCTTGAAACAGATTCACTTGAAGAGCTGTTAAACAAATGTGATGTGAAATATAAATTTGGAAGGGGGCAAAACTATTTAACATAAATGAGTGGCAATGAAAATCTATTCTGTAATCGGTCATCAGGAGCTCCAATAGCCCTGACAGATCTCACCAAACATAATTACCGGTCCACGCCAACCACAGAATTTCTTATTTAAATTGTATCTTAAAATTCGTTGAAATGGAAAGTATAATTCGCAATGCTCAGATCTTTCATTTGACCCAGAAAATCCCATATAGTTATCTGACGTTGTTTGAACAACACATTGAGCTTTAAATCACAGTGCTTATAACTACTGCCTAATAGTTTTAAAAATTCATTTGCTGTATTCATATGTAGTAAACGTGGGTAGGTCTTTTGAACTAGAATACCTTTAATTAGAATCTACAGTTGTGCTGGTCTTTTAAAAAGTGAAAAACAGTACATTCCAAGCATACATCATCGCAAGATGTGGAGGGATATTCTTTCAGAAATACCTCTTATTCTTGGTAACAATCTTTTACAGTAAAATGGTGCGGGGGCTACTATTGACAAATAATTCTAAAAATACATCTAAACTTTATCTCTGACCTCTACCCATTTCTGTTCTTCCTTTCCCCGAAGGCAACAGCATTTCATACAAATCTTAAAATAGGCTTTAAATAAATTTGTGCATATATGGTGGACATAGAGCGTAGTTTAGAAATTGAATACTTTTGAGCTTTGAAAAATATGCCCCAAAGAACTGAGTTGCCTATTTTTATACACAAGCAGGATGCATCATTGCTCACAAATACCTTCAATAGAAGTCATTCATTCAAACTGAATTAGAGATGACAACTATGCTATTTGTTTCTACTCGTAAATTCTGAAGGTTGTTTTTACTTCTAAAGGAATTGTTTAATCAACCTAGCCTTGTAAAAACCTTTTTAGAAAAGGTCAGTTTATTATCATACAAAAGGCTAGTAAATAGTCTTTGATTATGTCTGAATGTCACTATCCAAATCAAGCTACCACTTAATTGGAGAAATATTTCATTGTTGTGTACAAAAGGGTAAATGATACTAAAATTCCATATATTTGCATTAGATTACTATTAAAATGACATAACTTCCTGATTTCAACAGAAACTTAAAAAAATAATACTCAAATTATTTGAATACCCACATAACTGTTAACAAGACAAAAACCCTTTAATCACAGAAGACTAATAAAAATTTCTGCTTAGTTCTGGGATGTACAATTTACCAGAAAGTTTGAGAATTTGAAGCAGGTTTAGAGAAGAGCCATAAGGCTGACTTAAAAGATTGAAAAATGGTATCTAATAATAATAATAATAGAAACATTTAGACAAAGAGAGACAAGTAAGAACTTAATGAACTTTGAATTACCCAATATAGTTGAGGAGCTGTTTCTGTTGCTGTCTATTCAGGTCTTCTATCACTCTACTTTCGCTAAGAATAACAGCAATAAACCCTTTTTGTTCTCTGCATTTTCATAAAAGAAGGCAATAAGTTCACTTAAAAGTGACAGGATCTTTTAAATATGAAGAATCGTCTAAGTGCTATAGAATATATTGTATAAACATCCCTGTGAGACTTTTGACATTTATTATCCTAAATTTATCTTCTAAAGCATTGTCTCCATGGAGTATTGGATTTTAATCCTTCACCCTATATCTCCTATAGAGATAGGTGACAAGTAATTGTCATAATTTGTGGAATGTTTGAGGCTTTATTGTTTTCATACTTAATTGATGTACAACAGACTTAGATTATTATTGTACCTTGAATATCTGTACCAATGAAAAATTGTATCACATCAACATTTGTGATTTCCATTGCTGACCGTAGATCTAATATTTGTTCTTATTCCCAAGAGGCTATATTTTTATTTTGTAAATAGAAATTCTGCGTTGCAATCTATGGCATATGGTCTTGAACCCTTTTTTCTGGTTTCTATAGACACCTGATAGTGTGTCTTGCCTGAAGTGTTCTTATAGATTAACGCTTAAGTAAGTGTTGAATTATTAAATCACATTACACATTTACTTAGAAAACATAAAAATATGTTTCTCCTACTTAAAGTCTGGTATCAAATATCACCTTTTATGAGATATCTAGTATAGTTATTCTCTAATTGACAAGTTTCTGAAATTTCACAGCATACATGAATATCTTCACTCCCTTTCCTTTCACAAATTGGTGGTTGGCATCTCTTATATTTGAAAACTTGGTTTGCCTAGAACTCTAAAGAATGGGGTTTAGGCCAAAGCTTAACTACAAGTCTAAAGGCCACATTTTATGAAACACACACACACATACAAATTCCAAATTGCTTGCCAGATTTTACTGCTGTTAGCTTCCCACAATATTCTGAAAAATATCAGACAAACAGGCGTCAGTATGATTAATTCTGATGATTACTTAATATTTTTTCTATGCACAGTGACCTCTGGAAGCTCTGAGTTCAGTTGACTATGCATAGAGTCTCTTCAGTTAACTGAAGTGTTTGTAAATAAATGATATCTTTTCTCCATTAACATGTCTCCATCTTGACCTACAAGAACGGATTGTATGGTTAACCTCAGATGACTAATTTGTCGTTTTCTTTAACCATTGCAAGAGAGCAAGAAGTTCAGAGAAACAGAGATATTTAAGAATATATACATATTTAGGAACTACTGCCTAGAGTGCACTTTTGCTGATTTTAATCCAATCCTACTAGTTTCTATTTTTTGTCATGAAGCTCAAAGTCCAATAAATAATGACAACAAATAACATTTGAATTTTGACTTACAGATTAGAAGCTAGTTTCATTTGTATTATCTCATTTTACTGTCACAAAATTCTTATGGCCTAGGTATTATTGTTCTCATGTTACAAATGGGAAAACGGAGACTTAGGGAGGTAAAATAAATTGTCCCAGTCTCACAGACAGAAGATGCTTAGTTAGATCTCCATCTCTGAATCCTTGGCCACCACCATGACTAATAATGTGCACATGAATGCAAGTGACATGAATCTATACATGAACAGAGATGCTACAATCACTTCTTAAATGTGGCAAGGAACCCCAAAAGCATAAGGAACAAAAGCAAAAATAGGCAAATAGGATTGCATCAAACTAAAAGATTCTGCACAGCGAAGGAAATAATCAACAGAATGAAAAGAAAACCCACATTATAGGAGAAGATATTTGTAAAACATCCATCTGATAAGGGGTTAACATCTGAAATACATAAGGAATTCAAACAACTCTATAGCAAGAAAAAAAAAGGGCCCAATTTAAAAATGGGCAAAAGACCTAAACAGACATTTTTCAAAAGAAGATATACAGAGGCAAACAGATATAGGAAAGGACATCAACATCACTAATCATCAGGGAAATGCAAATAAAACCATAATGAGATATACTTTACACCTGTAAGGATGGCTTTTATAAAAAAAAAATAAAGATAAATGTTGGCAAATATATGAAGAAAAGGAAATCTTTGCACACTGTTGGTGGGAATATGATTTGGTGTACCCATTACAAAAAAAAATATGATAGTTCCTCAGAAAATTAAAAATAAAATTATATGACCTAGAAATCCCACTTCTGGGTATATATCCAAAGAAAATAAAACTGGTATGTCAAAGAGATACCTGCACTTCCATGTTGGTTGCAGTGTTATGCACAATGGCCAAGACATGGAAACAACCTGGGTGTCCATCAATGGATGAATGGATAAAGAAGCTGGTATATATACACAATGGAATACTATTCAGCCTTTAAAAAGAAGAAATCTTGTTACTTGTGACAACATGGATGAACCTGGAGAGCATCATGCATAGGGAAACAATTCAGGCACAGAAAGACAAATACCACATGATCTTGCTTGTATGTGGAATCTAAAAGTATCGAACTCATGCAAGCAGAGAACAGCATGGTGGTTGCCAGGGGCTGGGGATGGGGCAGTGGGATGGAGAATGAGGAAGATATTGGTTAAAGGGTACAAAAAGTTTCATTAAATTAGATAAGAAGAATAAGTTCTGGAGATTTATTGTACAGCATGGTGAGTATAATTAATATAATATATAGTACACTTAAAAATTGCTAAGAGAGTAAATTTTAAATGTTCTTATCACAAAAAATGATAAGTATGTAAGGTGATGGTATGCTAATTAGTTTTATTTAATAATTTCACTACATATACATACATCAGAACATCACACTGTATACCATAAATATATATAATTTGTTATTTGTCAATTAGTTAATTAAAATGTGACAAGGGGATTTCTCCAAGTTCCAATTGGCTTAAAGATCATCTCTCTGGTCAATAATATTGTTCTGGTGAAAGGTTGTATGTGCGCATTTCAAAGCAAAATAAAATAGTACCTATATAATTAATTAGAGAGTTCTATCTATAAACAATAGCAGACACCAGAAAAGTTTCCTAATTATATGTTATTTCTTTAAAAAGTAAGATACTATCTGTATAACTAATTAGAGTTCCATCTACAAGTTATATCAGACAGTGATAAATAACCTTTTCCCCATTATCTTGAAAAAAAGGGAAATATACATTTAGTTTATACAATATTTAAACATTTTAAAATAATTTACTTTTAATTTCTTTCATAATTTAAAACTTATTTAAGATGTAGTTTTACCTAGCACATAATGATATTAATTCTTTACTGAAATATGTGTTCAATTTTGTATTGGTTAGATAACATTAATTGCTACCATAAGCTCCAAAATTTCAGTGGCTACAGCAGAAGTTTATTTGTCAGTTATACAGTAGTCCGATCTGGGTGTTCCTGGTAGGCTGCTTTTCTTTCCAGGATAATTCAAAGACATAGCTGACTTTCATCTTATGGCTATTCCTTCACATGAGGCCTCAGTGTCTCCTAAGATGACAAAAAGACTAGAAAGCTTAGAGAGAACATGCCATTGACCAAGCTTCTGCTCATGGTTCCATTGGCAAGACCTACTTCCACACCTCATGTAAAGAGAAAGGGAACTGTAATTCCTGACCCAGAAGCTGCTTCCCAAGGATACCTTTGTATTATGTATGGCAGGCAGTCCTGAATTTTGGTGGCTAGTTGGTATCTCCATGCAACTATGAAAAGACATCTGTCTACCTTTGTTCTATCACACACAATTATTTTTATCTCATTTTATGTCATGTATCTACAGTCCAGAGGTTATGTCAATAGATTTCATTTGGTGTATGAATGCAATCTGAATTTCGCTGTTTATCCTTTGTGTGAAAAATGAGAAAATCACTTGTTCTCCCTCAGAATTAATTTTGTTTCTATCAGTGGGATTTTGGAGTTGAACATTTATCAAATTACCCCTGAACCGTGATGAAAGAATTCTCTAAAGCAAAAAAAGATAGACAATGTAATAATAAAATTCTAGATATTTGTTCATTGCCAAGTATTTTACATCTAGTACATGCTTTTTTACTTTCTGGATAACTATCTAGTGGAGAAGAGAGCTAGACCTAGAGTCCCTTTTTCCTTCTGTGACCTTGAAACAATAATAAAATAGTGCCCTTTCATTAAATAAGGATAATAAAACCCATAATAAGGAGTTTGCAACAACTAATGTGACATAGTAGATCCCATGTATTAGTATGTATTAATTCCATTAATATGAAAATATATGTGATATGGTTTCACCACTGCACCCTAGCCTGGACAACAAAGCAAGGCTCTGTCTCAAAACAAAGCATGTGAATTATTTTTAAACTGTAAAGTTCATTACAAATGTGAAGGCATTATTTTCATCATTATAACTGTTATTAAAGAGGATCCTAGAATTCAAGACATGTCTTGTAACATAAAGTAGACCCTCAATCTCTAAGTGGTTTACATGAATATTAACACTAGGAACTTGAATGAATTATATTTCAATGAACTTTACACCTTATGCAAAAATCATCTAGCTTATAACATCCTTCTGAGAGAAGATATCTCTTAGGATGATTTTACTGCAGACACGCTGTATGGAGGAGATATATGTTGTCAATTGTAAAATTTCTATAAACTGGGGAGAGCAGGAAAGAATGGAAATGTTATGCAGAATTTCCAATAATCCTATACATACATGTGGCTAAGTAACATATATGATAGGGAAAAAAGAACAAGAGGAAGTAGATTTGCAGTTTTGCTATCAAATCTAGAACATACATTTAGAGAGGATGAGAGAGGGAGAGAAAAGAGCAGGCACACTATGTAAAAAAAAAAAAAAGTATATTTTAGACTTTTAATCCTTAACATGCTATTTATTATTTTGAAATCAAATATGATTTTGATGTCTAGCATTAACAAATGCTTTTACATTGTCACTGTACTCTTTCCCATACTCAAATAGTTTCCAGTACTGAAATAGCTTATTGTGTAGGCAACAAGCACCAGGAAAAGAAAAACTCTCAGTATAGCTATCAGCTTGTCCACCTGGCACAGCCTCAGAGAGAGACCAATAGGTTTATTTGAATAAGTGGTTTACGTTATGGAGTCTCAGACCACCCACACAAAACATTTGTCTGACTGCTAAACCACGTGGCATGCATGTGTTTGTGAACACTCATAGAGATATATTTAACATCACATACAATGTGTAATGGAAACAGGTAGTCTTTTCTTGGCTTTGTGTTTAACAGTAATGTGCTGTGGATTTTTATTTCACCAAGAAATAAATGCTCATGTAATTCAACAATACTATACAAATTTATTTTTAATTGGTCACTGAAAAGAATGTCGAAATATTTTCAATTTTTTTCTATCTTTTACGAGCTTTAGTCTTAAAATCTGTCAGTAAATAACCTTTTTTTGCATAGGAAATTACACTATAATCCAGAGACCTGAAAGAACAACTGTGACTCCATAAATTGAAAGAGGCATTCCAAATTTATAGTTGGAATCAATCAAATCAATGCTGTCTTTCAAATCAGATGTCTTGTCTACCACGTGTGACTACTGACAACAATCCAAAAGTGAAAATTAAAACAATTGGTTTTAATAGCATAATTGAATACTACTCTGTCTGAATTTGGAATTTCTGGGTTACTTATGTAGTTTGCCATATCACTCTATGGCATATAAGGATGAGAATTTCTGGATAATGTTTTTGAAAAAAAATAAAATTTGTTTGTTGGATTTTCTTTTTCTTAACTAGAAGACACTGTGATATAGTGGGGAAAGTTTTGAACTTGGATTCAGAGCCACAAATGCTTCATCTCTGTCATTTACTTGCTACATCCTTAGACAAGTTACTTAGCCTCTCTTAGCCTTGACTGGTTCATGGAAATAATATTTTTTCTTCATGGAGTTCTTGTAAAGATGAAATACAATAACGTTTGTGGTAATTAGTTTCCAGTAGGTATTATATAGTGTCGTGGGGTATCCCAGTTTGAGTCTAAGAGTACATTAGACTGGCTTGGGCATGTTTAGGAAATTGGCAGGGTGGATGCTCCCGAAGTCTATTTGCAATGGGACTGAGCAACCCAGGACAGTATGTTTCCTGATGGAAAACGTACCCTGGAATGATGAGCTTAGCACAGAGCCTTGGCTACTAGAGATGAGAGGAGATCCGAATAAATATGACATCTCTGTCTTGGATGCATCTGTTGTTCCAGCCCTGCCGGACTCTCATCTGGGACACATGGAAAGCAGAGAAAAAGTCAAAAGAATCTTTACTAAGATCTTAGTCAAGACTTTGGAAGAGAAGCAGCACTTCTTTGCTGTGATCAAAGAAGTCTTCCCCATTTAAAGCAGAAACCTGATGAGCTTTAATACACCAAAGCTTCCAGTACCCCAGTTGCCATGAAAGTTGGAGGTGTCTGGTGGACATCGAGGAACCCAGCAGGTGCCGGGTCAGGACTGGGACACAGACTTGATCTTCAGGATGTGTTGGGCAATCTGGGGGAGGAGAGTTCCCAGGAAAACCAGAAGGACTCTTATCTCGAGGGGTGAGACGTATCAGCAAACAGGGACAGGGCCAAGCAGATCATTCGCATTTATGTGATTGCATCTGTCACCATGTGCTGATGATGCATGGGGGAAAAACTCAAATACAAAAACATACTTTTATGTCATATGATTAGCCAAATTTTGTTTTTGAAAAACTCATGTCTTGTATTCTCAAAGACCAAAAATTTCTGTGAAATAGGATGTGAAAATTTTCAAATGATATTGCCACATAGCTTCTTTTCTCGAAAATAAAAAAGGATGTGAAAAAACCTGGCTAAAACACATGCTGGATGTATCATGAGAATTCTTTTTAAGAGCAGAAATGCCTATTCATTTCATTCACTAAGTCACCAAATCTGATCCAGGTCTGAGATATTAAGTAATCATGATTTTTAGTAAAAAACAATTGAATGAACATGAACACACACACACACACACACACACACACACACACACACACACACTGTCCAAGAACTTCTGAAGCAAATTTGAAAAATAGGTTTTCAAATGTATGTTTTTTCTGGTTTTGTTTTTCTCTTTTGAGGCAGTGTAGTATAAAGGAAAAATCACAAGCCCTTGGAATCTAACAATGCCTGATCCTTCCACTTAACTGGTTATAACCCTTAGCATGCTGTTTAACCAAATCTATAAAATGTTACAGGACAAAATTAGATAATCTGCTTGTGGCACCTAGCACAGTGCCTGTTACAGTCAGCAGGCAAGGTTAATTGTTTTCTGCCTTCCCAATTCCCTGCCCCATTTCTTCCAAACATGCTTTTCCATTCCAAGTATCCACAGGCAGAATAGCAAAATGGTTAAGAAACCACTGCATGGATGTGTATCCTGTTTTTGACAAGTTACGTTAAATTCTCAGAGTCTCAGTTTCCTCAAGTATAAAATGGGGACTGTAGCACCTTCTACATACTTTATGAGAGTTAGATTTTTATGGGAATAGATTTTTATGGGTGTTAGAAGAGTGACTGCTCTGTAGTAAGGCCACTAGCATTTAAGCTCTATGAGAACTTTTTTGTCACTCTTCTATCCCCAGAACATAGAACAGGACCTAGAACAAGTAGGTACAAAATAAATATTTGCAGTAAATGAATAAATGCAGTAACAAGCTTGCTTCTCTTTGCCCAACCCAAACTATTCTTTTACGGACTGTGGTACCTATGTGGGTGAGTGCAGGGCAGAGGTTTAGAGATTGCATCTTAAATGGAAATAAGGAAGCCTCCCATGACTTCCTGTGACCCAAACTGTATTTTCTGTGACCCACTATCACACCCTTCTGTAATAAATATTCCTGCCCTGTCTTGCACAGGTGCAGATCTGGGTTCAATGCTTGAGCACTTATCCCCGTGCCAGCATGCCTCTTCACTGTCCTCTGTCCTGACTGGCGGGGTTTGGAGGCTGCAAAAGAGCAATTTAGTTGCTGTGGTGCATTGTGTCCAGTAGGCACTCAATAAAGGATGCATGGATAACTTTCCATGGTGTCTGGTGAATAAATTTCTTTATTATAATGAGCTCTCTTTTACAGACAGACTCAACACATTCTAGTCTCTTAACAGTAATATTGTAAATTCCAAAGTTAAATTAAGTGCTACTAGAGTGTGGTATGTGTCTTGATCGCTAGCACACTAGCAGACTGTGCTTACTAGATACAACATAGGAGACACATTAGGCAATCCAGGCTCAGTGTAATTAACCTGCTTTAAAAGAAAATTATAAATTCAACACAGCAGTTATTATGTGGCTCCTAACTTTGTTTCATGAAACTCTGTGAGATTCTAGGTACCCTAAATTGTATTACTTTTTCCCTTGTGCTTTTAAGTGCAGTCCGTTAGTACAAGTTGAATATCCCTAATCTGAAAATCCAAAACCTGAAACTTTTTGAGCACCTATATGATACTCAAAAGAAATGCTCATTTGAACATTTTGGATTTCAGATTTTGGATTAGGAGTGCTCAATCGGTAAATTTAACGGAAATGTTCCAAATTCCAACAAAAATCTGAAATCTGAAACACTTCAGATAAGGGATACTCAACCTGCACTTACTCCCAAGCAAACTTAACTATGTTAAAATGGTCCTCACAACTCCTCAACCTGCTATGCTTTGAGAAGGCTAATATGTTAAGAGTGGAGTACGAAGGTCATATGATGTTTTGACTAAGGCAAACCAAAGGAAACCCGCCCTTTTCAGCCTCAGCGTCCTGCTTTGTTTTCTACTCTTCCTTTGTGATGAGCCAGCAAAAAGTTTATTATGAGACTCTCTGGAAGGGTCAGACACTTGCTGAATGAAAACAGCCAGAACAGCAGCCCGGAGGAGGTACGTGCCCCGCTCTGGGTAGAGACCTGGAGCTTTGCATTTAACCCTCCAATCCACCTCTCCCCCAAGCCAAACACAGGAAGACAATTACTTGGGAAATGACGCCCTATTTGAAAGTACTCATTTTTAGAAAATTGAATTAGCTGCTTTCATTGCTTTGATCCCTTCCACACTACAAAATGCCTAATGAAGACTTCTCAGGACAATCATTTCCTCCTTGAAGCTGACCAAAGAAAGGCTATTTTGTAGTTCCTCATCCTAACAATCAAACAGACCTAGTATGATTCAAGCATGAATCACACTCTCTAGTTCTGTAATAAATTTGTCCAATAGTGAGTAGATCTTTAAGAATAGCAAATGCAGCAAACCATCTTATTTGTGGGTGTGTGTGTGTGCATGTGCACGTGGGTGTTAAAGATGCCAGAATCTAAACTTTTTGGTACTTTTCAAAATTGCGAGCAAAATCATCCTCAATTTGAGAATCAGTGATAATTTGGGACTGATGGTCTTGAAAATACTTTAAAACCTTTTAGCATATTCCCCTCCACCCAAATACTCTTAGAACTATTAACCTTTCATTTAATTTGTTAAGAAGTACAAATTCGGCCGGTCGCGGTGGCTCACGCCTATAATCCTAGCACTCTGGGAGGCCGAGACGGGCAGATTGCTCAAGGTCATGAGTTCAAAACCAGCCTGAGCAAGAGCGCGACCCTGTCTCTACTAAAAATACAAAGAAATTAGCTGGACAACTAAAAATATATAGAAAAAAGTAGCCTGGCATGGTGGTGCATGTCTAGTCCCGGCTACTAGGGAGGCTGAGGCAGGAGGATTGCTTGAGCCCAGGAGTTTGAGCTTGCTGTGAGCTAGGCTAACGCCACGGCACTCTAGTGTCTGGGCAACAGAGACTCTGTCTCAAAAAAAAAAAAAAAAAGAAGATACAAACTCCAGATTGTATATGCTTAAGGATACGTGAACAAAAGAATTCCTTACCAAAACCAAGAACCTTAGGACTCATTTTATAAATCTGTCAGATATCACCAAAGGGCCTATTGAGAGGTTCATTGCTGCAAACACACACACACACACACACACACACACCCCACATACACATACACTGTCTCACTCACTTCAGTCAGCTGAAAAACAATCCAGGAATAAAGAGTGACAAGTGGACTTGATTGAGACTATTATAATAAATATTCACATCCCTTCTATTTAAAAGATGGTTGAAGTAATGTTAAGGAAAGTCCTCCAAACTGTTTTCAAATCATCCATCCAGTAGGTCCAGCTTAGCAATAATACACTAAGGACTCCACAACTCAGCATATCTTGTGGATCCCTAAACCAGTGATTCTTCACTTCTCTTGGGTATCAGACCAGCCCTGAAATTCTCACCAAAGCCCTGGACATTCTCACCTGAAAATGCAGAAACACGTACACACAAAATTTGGAATACAATTCCCTTGGTCTGGACCACAGTTTAAGAATACCTGAACAAGTACCTAAAGAAGTCCCTTCTTCCGCAGGGTCTTATAAACAACCATTATCTAGACTAATAGTCTCCAATATATCGATACAGGAGCCAACTATTCTTTCTTTTGTTTGTAAGATGGCATCAATGAAGACACTTGTCACACTGGATGAAAATATGTGGATAAAATCCATGCATATGCAGATGTATAAGTAAATATGTTGACAGCATCTATATTATATGCTTTACATTCAATTTTGAGGTTTATATCAATTTTCCATAGTTCAGAATCTCATATTTTCCTTCCAAATAATCAAAGCATATATTTTTAAAATACTAAGTTTACTTCCTAATGACTGAATACTTTACAAAACCATAGTTCCACTGACTTGCTATGATCATAAAACTTATTTCCATAATAGCGTATAGTTCAGGAACAGAAGCAAAATATTGACCATTTTTTTAAAATTTGGAAGTAATAATACAATGAGATATCACTTTTTTAATGAAAATGACCAAATAGTTTTTTACCTTTGAAAAGAATGGGAAAAGGATGAAATCTGGACACAGGAAAATATCAACACAAATGCACCGCCACATGTACACTGCCTGGCTGCTAGTTAGCATGAACACAAAATCTGAAACACATACAGCACTCTACAGATGTGCCATTGAGGCTCATTTTAGAGCCAAATTGTGAACCAGCAAAGTACTGCTTTAGAGCAGACAGGGTATAAGAGAACTCATGGACAAACAGGTCCTGACATCATGATATGAAATATTTAATTAGAAAATGTCGACCATTTATATATTTGAAATATTCTCAACTGAATTTCTCTGTAGAAGTTTTAATGATCAGGTTGCCAGTTGTCACGATTCAGCCAATGCCTGGAAACTTCACATGATTCCTAAGATGCTGACTAGCACCTTGCGTGAAGGCGGATTCTCTAGTGGAGCTGAATCTTGTAAGGGAAAAAAAAAAAATTCTAGTCCCAATGCTAGGATCATGTATGGAGATGGCTCAGTTCACTCCACTTCTTTTTCCACAGCAGCCATCCTTTCCCTAGTTCCTAGAGAACTTTCTGGGGCACTCAGTAAAGAGTTCAGATCTGCTCGGACATTTCTATCCCTCCTCAATGTTTCTTAACATGGCTACTGTGGAATCCTAGGCCCTTCCATCTCTCAGCTCTGCCATCCTTAGTACTGGCTTCATCCTGAAGTAAAAACCCTACGGTCATGTGATGGCGACAGCAGTTCCAGGCGTCATATCCTGACAAGACAGTGTCCAGGAAAAGAAAGCCAGAAAGCCCCCTTTCTAAAAGCAAGAAAACACTCACAGAAGCTCCTCATAATTTACTGAATAGAACTTGATCACTTAAACTGTTCAGTGTTAAGGAGAAACGAGCAAAAAACTGTATCTGCTGCATCCTCAGATCTGTTTCTATGCACTCCTGAAGTGAGCTGTAGTAAGACTAAAGGCTTTTAAAACAATTTCAAATTATACTCTCCTTAAATATAAATCAAAAAAGGTAAAACAGACCCACATTCGGGCAGAGTTAATTGGACAACTTCATAGGCGAGCTAATTTAGGGACCATCATTCAACAACTACAGGCACATAAAGTGAGATTTTATTTCCGCCCTACTCTCTGGATACTGACTCTGCTTTCAGAAAGAGTGTGAGGGACAGTGACCTAAATAAATCCATCTGTGAACTAATCTACTCCAGAAACATCCACTTAAATTTCAAAATGTGTTTGATATGTTTATGTTACAAAGATTAGTTGCGTTATATTTAACATAAACTGTCCCATTTCTGTTGGCTCTTCATGGCACCAAAGATTTTTAAAAAATGAGTATTTTTAAGGATGTGAGAAGTGATGTGTTGAAATATTTTATTGGTTTAGATTCAGTGTGGTAATCTTCTGGCTTTTTTTTTGTTTTGCTTTGAGTTGCCTACCAGAAATGAAAAGAATGAGATTTATAAAATATCTTCTAGAAAATAAAACAGCATGATTGAATATTTGCTCAAATATGCAAGTAAAATATTGACTTTAGACTTTAAATGGCTCACTTTATATTTTTTAAAAGATTAATTTTAAATAATACAGCTTAATTGTGAAACCTTGAATATTCTAGCAATTATTATGTACTTTCTTAACTTCCATGTACTATTTGATTTTGTATATTTTGCCTTACTCTTGACTT
The DNA here is from genome assembly GCA_963574885.1 of Lepilemur ruficaudatus. Classification (NCBI taxonomy): domain Eukaryota; kingdom Metazoa; phylum Chordata; class Mammalia; order Primates; family Lepilemuridae; genus Lepilemur; species Lepilemur ruficaudatus. The sequence goes on from CAUYRT010001988.1 coordinate 61,916, forward strand.
CTACAAAAGAAGAAAGGTAGCTGCCACAATGATAAAAGTGAAATTGGTTCAGTTTGCTAAAATGTAATACTTCTGACTCAACTCCTATATTGGCTGGGATGAAATCGATGAATGACTGCAAATTTAATATACCTTTTAAGGGAATTGAGAGTTGTGTCAAATCTACCTATTAAGGAAAATTAAGCACTCGCCCAGGTAAGTTCAAGCTCTAAATGCACCTGACCAGAGTCTATGAGTAATAGCTACTGCATAGGAACACACACCCTAATATTTTATTTGGAATACTTCAATATTAGTAACATTTGATGCATTTAATTGCCAACCTACAATTGGGCTTTCCCCAATATCTCTATTTGCAAGAACTTCAACAGTCTTCTGTACCCCCTAGAATGCCCTGTCTTTCTTGTCTGCTTACCTTTTCCAGTGCACCTATCACACACACTATATAATTTACTAATTTATTCTATTTAATATTTAATTTTAGAAGTTAAAACTCAAATTAGGTGCTTTATCACTGTTAGAAAGCTATAAAGGTAACATGTATTTAGCAAACAAAATAATTAAGCAGCATAAAAAAATACCTCTAACATACTGAGTTGGCCAAATTTTTTGTAACACAAAGATAATAATGTTTACATTTTAGGTTATCAGTATTTTGACTCACATGATAGCCTAATTAAACAAATCAGATAGTAACTAATTTCTACATTCTACACTACATGTCCTGAGGATTTCCTGCTTGAAACATAGAGTACTTCTATTCATTGACCTACATACTGAGGAAATAAAAAAAGATGAAGGCCAGGCACAGTGGCTCATGCCTATAATCCTAGCACTTTGAGTGGCTGAGGCAGGAGGATCACTTGAGGCCAGAAATTTGAGACCAGCCTGAACAACATAGCAAGACCCTGTCTCTACAAAAAATAGAAAAATTAGCCAGGTGTGGTGGCATGTGCCTGCAGTCCCAGCTACTTGGGAGGCTAAGGCAGGGCATCACTTGAGCTCAGGAGTTCGAGGTTGCAGTGAGCTGCCTGGTTGGCAGAGCAAGATTCTGTCTAAAAAAAAAAAAAAAAAAAAAGAAGGTGAATGGTCAAATCTGCATCTGCATAAGGCCAAGATTTGAGGACCTCTTTGTGCAATGACAAGGTGAAAAGATGGTAGGCATACTTTTAAAAGTGTGCTGCTGACACCACCCCAAAGAGAGGATTTCAGCCCACAGTCAAATAAAAAGCTATCTCTGTGTGGGAAGCTGTCAGCCTCTCCAAAAGAAGCAGGCCTCTTTTGTGGATGTAACAATCACTAATTCCACTCAAGCTTATGTTCAACATAATAAACGACAGAAAAACATGTGCATTCTACCCAAGATATAGAATGAATTGCTCTATGAAATGAGATGTCACAATCAAAAGCCTGAGGTGGGAGAAAATGGAAGATCGTATTTCTCACAAAAAATTATTGATGCAAGAAATGAATGAATTATGAGAATCTTAACTAAGAATCCACTTAACATTTGACTGAGAGCTCTAAGAAAATCTGAGAATGCCTCATTATTGTACAGCTTAAGTAAAACACATTGAGTGTATTAAATGCAGGGACATCCTTAATGCCTTAAGGCATGGATTTCACGGTGGTGCCGGGATTAGGGTGTCGGATACCCCATAATCTGAAGCACGTAGTGCATTCACACTTACCTTTTGGCTATACATTTCTATAAATGTAATAAAATTAGCTAGTTCCCTTTTGTTTTTAGTCATTCTATGTAAGAAACCACCTAACTTATATCCATTTCTTTAAGTACTTATTTGCAAACAGAACGGCAGCAGATTTTATCTGAGCAAATATTGCTCTTGTTTCTATAGCAAAACACATAAGGTTGTGACATCTTTTCCAGTATGCCCATTTCCAATTTTACAGAGAAACTTCCACTAATGAAGAAGAAAAAAAAAAACAGAAAGAGGAAGTAATCGAAATCAATTTGGTGTTACGCATGATACTTAGACGTATTTTACTTTTATTCTAAGATACTTTAATTTTATTTTGTCTCTGTGTAACTTCATTTTGGCCTTGAATATAAAAGGGTCCATATGTGTGGGGAGCCAACAGTCAAGTAAGTTTGCTATAACCTAGTCAAACTGTATTCAGTCACCTAAAATGAAATAGAGTCGTCCAGTGCCAATCAGACTAATAGAAATTGTTTCTTTCGGCCCACTATATAAGGTTTATAGAGTGTTGGTCCTCCAAATCATGGATTCATGCTAATATTTGAAATATAAGCATGTAATGACACCCTCAGAAAGTATTATTTCTTAAAAGTGTCATTGGTAACACTAAATAAAATGGAGAGGATCAGACATATATACGGTGAAATAAAACAAACCAAAAAAAAAAAAAACATCATTTGTGGGGAGCTGTAAAATAATCTCTCAGTATAAATTAGCCCTCTGTGTGAAAACACAATGACAGTCTTTAAAACTAACACTGCAACTGCAGAAGGTACTCAGAGCTCTGTATCTGGAGATGTTCAAGAATAGGCTAGGTGACCACCCTGCGGGTATATAAACAGATTCAAGTATGTATAATGGTTGGGTTTCAGGAACAGACAGCCATTAAAGCCTCTATCTCTTGAGAGACTATGATTTCATGACTATTCAAATGATCTCTCAATACTCTCTAATAATTGCCACCTAAATTTGAATAGGCTATTTTTTTCTTCAAACAAATTAATGAAAGAAAATAGCACAATTGGGGCAATTAAATATATAATGTTCTGGCACATGAAAGATAAATATGTATATCTTTATTTCTTTGATGATTGTTTCACTTCCTCTAATCTAGCTTCTGTTTCTGAATTTCCTCTATGACTTTTTGGTCACAGAATCAGCTGGTGACTCATCTCCTCATTTCTTCTTGAAAAAGAAAAGTGGTTTGTTGTTGTGTGGCTTATATCACAATTTTCTTCTCTATTTTCTATGTCTTTTTATTTAAACATATTTTACCTTCTAACAATTAAAATTATTTTTACCTATCTAAAAAAATGTTAGGTCTATTGTTTTACAGAATTTTTCCTTATGTCTGGACTTTTTGACATGATTTAAGAGATTCTGAACTTTGGTTCTTGGGGGCATTTTGTAATATGGTATTTCAAAGACTCATAGAATATTAGAATTATAAAGTAGAATTTAGCCCAAATACCACATATAACACATGAAGAACTCAATACTTGAAAAAGTGAAACTGCTTAGTTATATCAACATTTAGCAAAGAAAGAACTAGAACTCAGAATTCTTTACCTTCATTATAACATTCTTTCCAGGACACAATATTGTCCTTCATGGTGTGATACCTTTAGCACTTTTCAGAAATAAATACTTGAGTAATGTATTCCATAGATCTGCAATCTATAATTATGTATTAGTTACCAAACATTGAATTATTATTTGGAACAAAAAATTGGGCATATTGTATGTATAAATCATTGCAATGGGGTTTAAGAGCTGAATGGAGGGATGATCTATAATAAAATGTTGTTTGAAGCACTACAAAACAGGTACCTAATATTTCAAGATAACCACTGAGGCAATGTCATGAGGCAATGTCCAACCAATTGACCTATACAGATAATAATGATTTGATGTCCAGAGGAAAAAGAAAGGTAACAGAGTAGGGTGATAGGGTGATCAGAATAGATTCCATAGAGGAGTAGGTCTTGAAGGATGCATAGGATTTTTTAAAATCTTTTTGTTGTTGTTAGCTATATCACAGAGACACAAAAACGCATACAGCAAAATATTATAAAGCTTGGTAACCATCAACATGTAACCAGCTCCACTCAGTAGTGCTCAGGCCAAAAACCTTAGAGTCATCCTGATTCTTGCTTTCTCTCACAACTCCTTATCCAGTCTGTCAGGAAATCCTGTGGCCTCCGCCTTCAACATAGACCCACAATTTGACCACTTTAAGTCTGGGCTATTTTTTGGCTCTTAACTGGTCTCGCTGCTTCCACTCTGGCCTCCCTTTAGTCTGCCCTAAAACCAGCAGACAGGGTGACCCTTGTCACTCTCTAAAACATAAATGAGGTCACGTCATACTTCATTCCCTGCAATGGTTCCCCCCAGCCCCATTTCACTCCAAGCAAAGTCAAGGTCTAAACCATGACCTACCCAGTCTAGCCCTTGGTTTCTTCTCTCACCATTATCTGCTACTTCTCTTCCTTTCTCTGCTCTGACCCCATGGGCCTCCTGGCTGTTCACTGAACATGCCAGAAAGGGCTTCCCTTAGGAAGATGGCACTAGCTGTTCCTTCTGCCTGGAATGTTCTTCCCCCAAATAAATGTACGACTTTCAAGGGTTATGTAAGAACGTACAAGTACAAATGTTTTATTAACTATAAGGTACCAAATAAATACAAGTTTCTTTACTATTATTATCAACAAATATCTGTTGGCAGATATTTCTCATTTTCCTAGAATGAATTTGATTTACCTATACATTACAATCTTGCAAAAACAGCACAAGCAACATACAACTTTAGTTATAACACTGGTGAAATCATAATCTCTGGAACACTAATCTTTTATGTATTTGCCATTAGTCTCAGTAAGATAATAATTTCCATTTGTTTAGTGTTCACTATGAGCCAGGCCCTGGATTTAAAATGCATTATCTGATTTAATCCTCACCTCAACCCTCTGAGATAGGGAATATCTTTGCTGAATTCAGCAGATGAGGAAATGGAATCCCTAAAGATTAAATAATGGTCTTAAACCTATAGCCAGTAAATGTGCTGGTATTCAAAGCCAGGACTAAATCCAAAGTTTTATATAGTCCTCTTTATACCACATATCAGAACTGGAAAAACATCACTGTGAATTTGCACAGGTTTATCCAATATGTAATGCTCTTGAAAGTACTTGAGCTATTTTGGATGCTGACATAATTTTAAGATGAGAGAAAATGATTTCATGCACTATATTCAAGTGCTACCCTGTTTTCCATTTAGTAATCAAGCAAACATGAAAAACTCTTGATATACAGCACAATATACAAAAACAAAGTGCCAAAATAAATTAAAAATACGATGGGGAAAAGAAAGAAACATGAAGCATGTTTGAGAGAACCATGAAGAGTTCATCTAAGGGTAAGGAGTTCCAGAACGTTGTAAAAAAATCAAAACACAAAAGGATAAGATACTTTTTTTCTATAAAAATGCGCTCTGATGAATTTGGGCCCTGGATGGCAACCCAAGCCTATGGACCATCTAAAGGCATATAGATCCATGCTGATATATTTCTAGTTGCCAGCAAACAAATGGCTACACTGCAGTTCCACAGAAGAAGAGCTTTTTCCATTCTTTCCTTTTGCCTGGCATGTGAAAAGACAACAAGTAGCTTTAGAGCCAAATGGGAGATACAAATGTGTAGCGATGCCATCTGTGCTTTTCTATTTCTGGTCAAAGGGCCGATGGAGAGGATACCAACAGATACAGCTGTTAATAGTTACCCTAAATTAGAGTGTGTTAAGAACAAGGAATAGTTGTCATCTGGCTCAAGTGCTGGCCTCTTTCAGATGAGGGAATGGGATATAAGTCTATTGCCTCTTGCTGGGAAACACTGTTGACCAACTACCCAATAACAAACACATCCATTCTACTTGTTTTGAGGCTTTTTAGAAATCATTAACTCAAAACATCTTTGTAACTGATACACATCTGCAGACCATAAGGTAGCTGAGACATAATATTAATAGTTATAATGAAAGAATGATCAAGTTCCAAAAGGGAAGAATACACCTTAAGAGTCTAGACATTATAAATACAATGCCAAATCTTGTCCTTTGGAAGGCCAGGGAAAATATGCTTTTCTGTTCACCAAATATACTGAAGGCTTTGCTAAATTGTTTTTCATTTAAAGAACTCTAGTGATAGCAGAACATTATAAAATATAAAATATAAAATAATTGAAATCATGGTTGTTTTCCATCCACATAGAATACAAATGTTCATAGCGCTGGAGGAAAGAAAAGACCAAATGATGAAAGTGGCTGAGACTTCTTACATCTTGGTGAGAAAATATTTAACCTCTCTTGGCCATCAGAACCCTAACTGAATGTTCTCTTTTTTAAGTCTGCCAAAGGCTATCTTGGAATCTGGGAACAATTGTTTTACAAAGGAAATAAACTGTCTTAGTCTAGATTCCACAAGCATGTGTTGAATCTTCTACTCATTTATTTCATTTATTCAACAAATATTTTAGGCACTATTTTAGACTGGATACAACAATGAACAAGGCAGACCAAGCCCCTGTTCTCAAGGAGCTTATATTTTAGTGGGGTGGGGAGAGACTCATAACCGAATAAATAATTTTATATAATAATAAAAGCTCTGAAAAAAATAAAACAGGAAAATATTGAGATCAATTAAAGGAAGAAGCAACCTGCATATTAGGGTGGGCTAGGTTTGCTATACTAACAAACAACCCCAAAGTCTGAATGGTATAAGAAAACAAGGATTGATTATTCCCCTCACAATGTATGTCCATCATGGTTCAGTGTGGGACTTAGTTCCATGTCCTGTTTCAGGCATGCAGGATGAGACTGAGGCTTCACTGTTGAATGTCACCAATTACAGTGACATGGAGAAGGACATGTGGCAAATTATACACCAGCTTCTAAAGGCTTCCACCCAGCAGTGTCAGATTATGTGCTCTCACATTTCTTTGACCAAAGCAAATAACATGGCCATGAGTAGCTTCAAAGAGGTAGAGAAATTCAGTCCTACTGCATGCCTCATGGGAAGAGAACTGGAAATTTTGGAGAAAAGTGATAATGATTATCAGTTTGATTAGCTCTATCTTGGGATGCTTCTCTGAAGTAATGATATTCAAATGAAGGCCTGAATGATGGGCCAGCAAAGACTAAGTGCAAAATCTCAGGAGTGAAAAAGCTTTGTGTGTTAAAGGGAAAGAAACAAGGATGGACACCCTTGAGCACAGTTAATCAGCGGTTAAGAACACGGGAAGATTGCTGAGATTTTGCATGTTTTACATCCTTTTTAATTTTATTTTTTGGGGTTTTTTTTTGTAATGAACATTTATTTCTCTTATAACAAGAATCGTTTTTTAAGAAAACAATTATACAGCGCATCAATAAATACTGCATATAAGAGCACAGTTTTATAACAAAAACTATGTATGGGTGTGTTTGCTATAATTTGTGGTTCTAAACACACATGTACTGTAAACACACAAATATATATACACACACATACTATATATCCACATATGTAAACAATATATGAATATATCCCAGATAATTGTGGTGACTAACATTAAGAAATATTTTTGTGTCTGTGTTTTTCTGTATCTTAAAAATTTACTGTAAGTTATATATTGCTGTTACAGCAAGAATTTTATTAAATAACATTAATAGATAGATCTTACCTGTCCTCTACTCCCATTTTCCATTGTAACTTTCCCTAAAACTCCTTTACACAATGGAGGATTTAACTCTTCCACAAGCCACTACCCTCTCATTTGGCTCTTCAACCTGTAGGATATTAATTTCAATAGAAATAGTCTATTTACCTTGAAAAGATATTCTAGTTCTCTCTTACCATAATGTAACTACCATTTTGGCAATCTTATGCTACAATGAAATTTTCTCAATTCATTGATTTGTTAAACTCTAAATGGAGCACAAAAAGCAATAAATCCTCAAAATAAATCTCCAAACTTTAAACTATGTGATAAAATATATTTATTGAGAACCTATTAAATAACAAGATCTACATGATATGTTTAAGCTCTGCTTTCAAAGACTTTATATTCTCATTTGAAAAGCAGTTAAAGAACAATAGAGGGCATTATTGTTTGTTGGAAATATTTTCTAACTGTCCAACGTCTGAACCCTGTCCTATTTGGGGAGGAACTCCTTTTTTTGTGACTCTTGGTAGAAGGCAAGGACATCTCCTAAGCCCCTGGCAGCTATATTTTGGGAGCATGGCAAAAATTCATTGGATTCTTCCGCACAGAATTTTGACATTCAACGACCATGAAACAACAATAAACCCAAAGAGAGAAATTGATTTAGAATCCACTGATGGTGACAGCATATAGTGTCCAGATACAATAGTGCCCAGCCATGGTGTTCTAACCCAACTCTTTCTGCAGAACCCGCCCTGTGCTTCCTGCTATCTAGGCTCTTGCTTTTGACCCAATTTTTAGTTCTTGTTATCAATATATCCTGCTGATTCTGTGAGCTACCCAACATAGTACTGTATAAATGAGCTTTTTCTTGTAATCAATAACTTTGACTGATAAAACAGTATATAATTAAAGGCCCTGTAATGATGATCCTAGTTAACATTTATTGAAGGCTTAATTTAATGTTTGGTCCTTTACATGCACTATTATATTTAATGCTGCAAAGAAACCTATGAAGTTGATAGTTTGCTTTTTTTCATTTTGTCAGGGAAAAATCTGAAATTAAGATTGATTAGGTAACTTGCCAAACAAAGGTGGCAACTGACTGAATTGGGATTTGAACCCAGGAAGTTTGACTTCAAAGTTTGGGGCTTTGACAACTACACATTATCTGCCCTTTTTCCTTATGTAGTTGGGATCATCCATGGGGTGTCAATCTGAGAAGTAGGTCATGGAGGCCTTGGATTTATATCACAGAGGACAGAGGAAGAATTTTTCATTCAGTGAAGAGAAAATATCTGGGGCACGTACCGTGATATATTTGTGGGTCATGGAGGCAGCAGGATTTTACTAGAAAGACTGGCTTGGTGCATAAAACTAGACCATGGAGAACAACAGTCAGGAGTTTAGGTTGAAAGTGGTTGCCTTAATAGAATGATAAAAAGTGTATAAGCTGTGAAAATGGTATAAAAATGCTATTTTATTTTACAAAAATATGATTGAACCCAAAATGTGTTTAAACGGTGTTATTTTTAAGTATTGCAACAACCTTGTCAATTGTAAAATAAAACCAAACTGCACAGGACTGTTGATTTTGATTATTAGTGCTAGACATAGAAGTCTATAGCTTTACCTTTTTATAGGTGAAGGCAGATTAACTAATGTTTATCACAGTCATGGAGCACAGAGATCTAACAAATCTTTGTCCTCATATACCCAATAATCTTTTCCCACAACAGTCATTTTAAAGGGCTGGCTGCATGCCTTTAGTAGGCCTTTGAGCTTTGTCCTAATTGCATTATAGTTAATTGACTATTCCAGAGAATGCTTAATTCATAGTCATCATCATCAATATTTATTGAAGTTTTCCCTCTGGACTTCCAAGGGTATAATGATGTACTTTCCTAGAACACAGAAGAAAAAACACATTTTATTTTTTCCTTGCATCTTATACTCAATCACATTTAGATTCCTTCTCTTACTGTTAATATTATGTCTCTTTTAGACATGACACAGGAAAATGATATTGGGTGAAAAATTGTTTTCATCAAGTTGTAAGAAAGAGGGAATACTTTAGCAAAAATGCCACCACTGCAAGAGTTTCCTTTCTGCGGGACCATATTCCAACCAGGGTCAAAGCCTACTGGATAAATAGAACTGTATAAACATCTTCTAGGTCTTTGAAACAATCCAACCCATGTTTTAAAATGCAAAGATAACTTGGTTCATCTATGAGTTGCTCTCCATAAGTTTATAGGTGCTCTGAAGAGAACACAAAGATAAGTAGGGTACTGTACAGATCACCAAATTATTCTAACAGATAAGGAGTAGACATCTGTAAGTTATGTAACTTACAAATAAGGAATATAAATCTGAAGTTGACTGATAAATTAACTTCCTGAACATAGCTGGCAACTGGTAACAATCAGTTCTACATTTAATCATCTTCAAGGAAAAATGTCCACACAAAGATTATAAACTTCTCAAATGGCTAAGTGGAAATGGTCAGTAATGAAAATGAGTGGAGTGGGCTGAGTAGGAATTACGGCAAACTCACAATGGCAGGCCCATCGATAAGAGGCAGCCGGACACAGCGTCAGCTGATTGTTGTCATGTGGGAAGGTGACCCTAGTGTTACCAGATGTTCCAATTTTTCGAGAGAAGCCAGAAATCTAAATTTTCACTTTTCAGGTTTAGCAACTAATTAATATTTTTAATATAGTGAGCCAAATTAAATGTATTACGGAGTCTAAAATCAGCCTAGGCTGTCAGTTTAAAACCAATAATCTACAGACATGCGTACAATCAGATCTAGCATTTCTTTTCAAATCTTTCTCTAATAGAAGTCACACTTGATTTTTTTTTAGATTGGAATTCGTCTTTACTACCTATAATATACTAAGGGAAACTTTACCTACTTTGGAGTCTTCTCTCAAAGCATACTGGCTAAATGGATCTCAATCAATCTATCAGCCATGGATATATGTAACCAAGGAGGAATCTTAAACCAGAATATCAGGGACACAATATAAAATGTTAGAAAAAGTATAAGTCTAGAGTCAGGTAGATGTGTCAAAAATTCCATACTTGAAATGTAGTTCCTATGTGATCTCTCTGATAACATGTTTATTTTCATTCATAATTTTAGCCTGGTACCACTTGTGAGGATTAAGTCAAAAAAAAAAAATAGACAAAATTCATAGAACATGTAATTTATGGATTCTGGGAAACAATTACTTCCTTCACTACTAGGAATGCTGAGGGACAGATGGGAAATCTGAGAGTTAGAAATGGAGACAGTCTGTCTTTAGCCTTCCTATAAGGTGCCTATGATAGCTGGATTTATGTTTGACTATAAATTATTTTTTTAAATAACAAAATAATATTACTTAAAGAGGACAAGTCTAAAGGAAGCAATTTGGGATGACTATGGCAGCTCTGTTTCATCATCTCTCCAGGGACCCAGCTCTTCCCAGCTACACTCTGCCATAGCTGATGCACAACCATTTGTCCCCATAGTGCAAGATGACAGCCTCTGCATTCCAGGTGGCAGGAGGGAGAAGCAGCAAGATAGAGGAGGGACAAAAGGAACACACCAGTCGTCTCCTAAGGAAGGTTCCCAAAATCTGCCATAGGATAGTAAACTTACGTCATATTGCCCAGATCTTAGATTCATGGCATGAATGGTGAAGGAGCTAAGAAACCATTGTCCCAAAATATGACTCCATGATATAAAGAATATTTTAAATTAAAGACCCTTAGAGATCATCCGGCCTTGGAAGGGGCTTTTCCTCTTTCTTCATTAAAAACCACACCCATCAAAAAGAACAACTGACTTCCTTTCCCCTCCCTGTGATCCCAATATATTACAGGAAAGAAGATCAAGAATACAACCAGATTGGCCCAAATCATTTTAAATATTATACCTGTCTCTCAGGTTAATTTAATTTCTAAAGAGTATCATTTACAAGTCAATTTCTTTCCCCTCTCCCATCCATTTATTTTCCTAAGTATCTATTCATCTTCCTTAGTTACAATTTACTGCCCCTCAACAGAATTACCTGTATTTCTCATCTCTAAAATCAGGTTATATAAGTTTCTGGACTCCACTGGAATACTGGGTAATCACTGTGTGATTCTCCCCATGGTGTACATGGTAAATAAATGCCTTTCTCTTATTAATCTGCCTTATTGTGAGTTGATCCTTCAGTGAACCTTCCAGAGTGAAGGTGAAGTTTCCCCTCACCCCCATAGTGGTCATATTCTAGTCTAAAATTTCTGTTGAAATGGAGAAAGGGGAGATGGGTCATTGGAGGACAACTTGCAGTCTGTATTTCCGAGGCCTTTTTACCTAACGAAAGCAAAGAGATAATGTGACCTGTTTCCATTCTTATCCTATTGAGTATCCTCAATGCAAACAAAAACAAGCAGTTGCTTACTCTGCCCTTTTGTTATGTTTCCATTAATGCTTATGGGATGTAAGAATGGAGGGTTGATGGGGATGGCTGCACATGTTTAAATGCTTTTCTCAATCTTCATGGGAAAAAGACTTTTAGTTTTATAAATTAATTTTGAAAAAGGATTGCTAGTTTTCTCACCTTCAATGTTCTCTAAAATTCTCAATGTAAATGTGAAAAAAATAGAGGCAAGTCCTTCTCAGGAGAAGGCTGGAACACTGACTGTTTCTTTCCTCACATAATTGACTGCTATTTCTCAATCACAGACTTTTAGATTAAGAAGCAAAGTATCTGGCATACAACAGGATTTTAATACATGTGTGATGACTGAGTGGAAAGAGGGGAAGAGAGAAGGGAAGGGAGGGAGAAAAGAAAGGGAAGAAAAAGGAAGAACAGATGACAAAGAGAAGAAAGAAAAGACGGCCACTCACAACACAGTGATCTCTTCTTTGACACGCCCAAAAACTCATCCAACTAAAAGGGAGCTCTTCTCCATCATGAGTTAAGATCCTATGGCTATTTATTGATGAGATGTCCCTCAGATGAAACTTGTGGACGAGAAGGAAAATGTCCCCTTTGCCCCTGGAAGGTTTGGGAAAGTTTGCAGAAACGTCAACTCACAATAAGGCAACTTAATAAGACAAAGATATTACAAAGTTATTTACCACCCACGAGCAGAATCACAGAGTGGTTACCCAGTATCCCAATGGGGTCTAGAAGTTGATATACTTTCATTTTAGAGGGGAGAGGGAGATGAGTAATATGGGTAATTCTGTTTAGGGGCAATAAATGGTTACTAGGGAGGATGAATAGATACTTGGGAGAATGAATCATGGAAGGGGAAACAGATTGACTCGTAAATGATTATCTTTAAAAATTAAATTAATCTGAGAGACAAGTATTATCTTTAAAATGGGTTGGACCAGGTCTGGTTGCATTCTTGATATTCTGTCCTACAACATATTGAAATAACAGGGAGGGGAAGGAAAGGCAATTTTTCATTTTGATGGGTCTTGTTTTTTATGAAGAAAAAGGGAAAGCCCCTTCCAAGGCCTGTTGACCTCCAAGGGCCTTTAATTCAAAATACTCTTTATACCAAGGAGTCATATTTTGGGGTAAAGTTTCCCGAGCTTCCTCAAGCTAAAATCTACATCTATTAATATATAATTTCCACTCACACTCACTTGTTCTATCCTGTCCTCTCCAGAAACAGAACTTTAACTTCCATATCAGAGTATATTCAATTTAGGCAAGCGCTCTCTGACGAGTACAAGGATCAAGTCATTGGTATGAATCTAGTTTTTAAGTAATGGTGTCAGGAAAGCAGTCGGAAATGTTGGTTCTTGGTGTGCTCTTGGCCAAAGAACGACCAGACACACTGAAAGCAAAGTAAGCATGAAGTGAGGTTTATTGAGGAGAGAAAGATAGCATTACAGAGCAAGATACAGGTTTACAGAGTAAGAGCAAGAAACATTTGCCATGGAACTATGAACAGGCCCTTGTTGTACCAAAAAGGCCTTGGTCATGGTCTGGGGTCTTGTTTTATAGTGTCTGGATTGGGCCCTGCTTGTGGTTCAGATGTCACCATGGAACCACTTTGAGGGACAATTTGGAGTTACATAACCTGAGTCATACTGTGCATGAGGATCTCCCATGAGCCTCTCTGAAAGCCCATTTGGGAGAGTAAACTGCAATGTAGATTTAAGCTAATGACATGATAATTGGCCTTAGGTAGTTCTAGGCCAACTTCCAGACCCTATTGTACCTCTGCATTCATTTGCAGTTGGTGTGCTAAGTTTTGATTAGCAGAATGGTAGGGCATTCCCTCCTCCCTCAGGTGTGGCAATTGCTCTAGGCACCTGCCTTTTTCCCCAGGAGAGGCTGGAGGTCCCTGGCTGTCTACCTAACAGTGGTAATGTTTGTACATTTTACAAATAGAGACAATGTGTGCACATTGTTGAGTTAGATTCAAAGAATGAAAATGGGTCATAGGAAAGCTCCCCACCTCCTCAGGACTTCCACAGCAGTTGAAAGTTTAAGAGTCAGGTGGAAAGAAGAAAAGAAAAAGGAACGAAGGAAGGAAGGAAGGAAGGAAGGAAGGAAGGAAGGAAGGAAGGAAGGAAGGAAGGGAGGGAGGAAGGGAGGGAGGGAGGGAGGAAGGGAGGAAGCAAGGGAGGGAGGAAGGGAAGGAAAGGAAAGGAAGGGAGGAGAGAGAGAAAAAAAACAAGAAAGAAAGGAAGGAAGGAAAAGAAAGATGTTAGTATATACAAAGATCCAAAAAAGAAAGCAATATGATAATTTTGGTTAAGATGATCATAAAGTTAAGATGCTTCACTAAAATATACAGGTCGATATTTAGATCTTAATCACTGTTCTCCAAACCTCTCATGACTGCAAAATTAGGTCAGAGATTTCCATCATGCAATCTTTGGTATGCACTCAGATTGTCAGTGCAGGATAAGGGAAATATGCTTGGAGAAACTATTCCAGGAATAGATATGAATGTAATTGACACTCAGGCATTTGTTTTAACAACAACAACAAAAAAGCAGGCATTGTGAAACGATGCTTTGTTTATGTACAGTATAGCCTAGAGTAAATCACACTGAAAGTGAACTCCATACAGTGGTGACCAGAGCTATTTACTGCTTTGTCATGGTCAGATAATAAAACAGAGTTGCTGTAAGTTTTGACTAAACAGCTTATGCCACAGTTAAATGGAAGGTACCACATACTTTTGTAATTTGGACAATCAAAGGGGACTCAAAAAATAATAAGCTGGGCTTTGAAATCTCATACTTGCAATATTAGAATCTATAAAATTATTATTTTCTAAATTTGCTAAATATGCATTCCTTTTTGAAAGTGCTCTTTGTGCATGTGAATTTTCATCTTAAACAAACTTTTTAGGGTAACACATTTTCTGGACCTGTAAATAGATTGTGAAAAAAGAAAATAATGTGTGCCTATCACTCCAGCCAGAAAAAAATTATAACCAATGATTTTGTGTAGACAGACTTCAAGCCATCAAAAGAAACCATTAGGTGTCTGTAGGTAAATTCAAGATTTGCAAGGAACTAAAATTTTGATTTTTCTCACCTTAAGGTCCTAGGAACATGGAGCTCACCACAAGTTGGGGTGGAGACACCTAACTGTAATTCACTTATTTTTTTTTCCAGAGGATGTACAAAATCTGAATATTATAAGAAATAACAATATAACACAAGGTATTCCAACTTTATAGAGGCTACCATATTTTTCATTTACAAAGAATCATCAGAAAAGGCTTTCCTCTTTCTCCCATAATTGGCTTACTTTTTTTCTATTAGTCTGTACATACAATATGTCTGCAATATACAGACATATCAACAGTCATGTACAGCAGTGTCTGCACATATGTATATAGTCATGCAATTAAATATTTTTCTCACAGATACATACACAAAGTAATATAGTACACATACTAAACAACCCTTCCTCTTTTTCTCATGATTTTAACTGGCTCTTGCTTCCTGAATTCCATATAAAAAACTGTTAAAAATGAGTGAATAAACGCAGAATACGATCCTAGTTTCAGAGCGTAAATCTTAATAGAATGGCCCAATGTATCTACTACGTTCAGTATTGCTTGGAAAAAACACACTTTTAAAATAAAATCCATGACAAAAATGGGTGGACCTTTGTGTTAAAGTTCATTATACAAATCATTTCTCCAGCCCAACTGCTCACATTCTCCAAATTAATCTGCTTTGAGAGGCCCTTGAGAAATTCAGATTGGTTCAATCTTATAAAAGTTTAGGGTTACTCTATCATGGGTGGTTTTGTTTTGAATTTGCTCGGCTGACATGCAACAAAGGATGGATACCACTTCCTTCTCGATAAAAATTAAAAAGTAAGCCAGGTATCACTTTGTTTTGATTTGGACTATGCTGCTACCTGTTTCTAAATGTTAAACTACCTTTCTAGTTCAGTTAGTGATGTGTGTGATCTTTATCAAGGGGATCACTCCGAATCATTGACAACACATTTTGCTTTATGAAACTTACTCTATTTTCTGTGCCAAAAAATCCATTTGAAACAGAGCCAATGTCTCATTCCAGGAAGAGGAAAGGATATCAAGAGTTTCCATGGCAATCAGTTAATGGAACTAAATTAGGCAGGAAACCTCTTCAGAATGCAACGTAGTCTTGCAAAACAGAGGGGTTTGAAATATCCAGGAAGTGTGTCACAGCAAAATGAAAGGAATGGAGATATGAATACCTCCATAATGTAAACTCTCTAACCTTAAAATAAACAATTAAAAGCTAGCCTTTGTCCTACAAAAATAAACTCCCAAACAACTGTCATTTCTAATCAAATTCTTTGTTCCAGTTAGTTTTAGTTTTTTTAGTTCTTATCTCTTGTGATCAACATCATGTAAGAATATAACTCCAATTGTTTATGTAGGTAAGAGCAATCATTTCTTTTACGTTATTGCTGTTAAATTTAGTTTGTGTGAAATTATGCAAACTTCATAAGCTATTTCTTCACCAGAGAGATCAGATGGAACCACCAAAATTTATCTTAACGCAGAAAAGAAGAAGAAATGGATTCCTTAGATTAGAGAAAGGAATTGGACCTTTTAAAATGGGACTCTTCATGGTAATTTAGATTAGTGATGGTTTTAAAAATATCATTCTACTTCCT
The DNA here is from genome assembly GCA_963574885.1 of Lepilemur ruficaudatus. Taxonomy (NCBI): domain Eukaryota; kingdom Metazoa; phylum Chordata; class Mammalia; order Primates; family Lepilemuridae; genus Lepilemur; species Lepilemur ruficaudatus. The sequence goes on from CAUYRT010001988.1 coordinate 78,476, forward strand.
GGAGTGGAAAAAAAGGAATAAGTCTTGAAATTTCAGGAAATAGAAAAGTTAGAATAAACCAGGTGTTCCCCACCCTCTGGTCAATTGCCAAAACTTTAAAATAGTTTGCTTGGAAATATGGTTGCAACCTTTAAAAGTAGCTATTTAGTTCCAGAAGGTCTTCAGACCACCTAAATACTTTTTCCCCCTCTTTAAGAAGAAAGTTGTTGCAACAAACATTTTAAAGCAGATGAATTTACAACAAAAAACATTTAAACTAACTTAAACATCTATTGATCATTGGTTACTCCAGCCTTTTAAGTTAAATCATTGCACTTATTCTCAGTAAAATTATAGGGTGTTGGCCAGATGCAGTGGCTCACACCTGTAATTCCAGCACTTTAGGAGGCGAAGGTAGGAGGAATGCCTAAGGATAGGAGTTTGAGACCAGCCTGGGCAATATAGCAAGACCCTGGCTCTACAAAAAATTTAAAAATTAGCCGAGCATGTTGACACATACCTAATAGTCCCAGCTACTTGGGTGGCCGAGGTGGGAGGATCTCTTGAGCCCAAGAGTTCAAGGCTATTGTGAGCTATGATCACACCACTGCATTCTAGCCTGGGCAACAGAGCGAGACCCTGTCATTTAAAAAGAATTATAGTCTCTCTTGATAATAAACACATAAAATAAACAAGGATATACATCTTAGAAGAGAAAGGTTTTATAAATTTTTGTCTCAAATATTCTGGCCTTAATTTCAATGTGAATTATAAAGCATGATTTCAATGCTTACTGTGTATAATACAAACATTAAGGGGCACATTTTGACACCAGCTGCCTGATGTAACTTTCCTGGCATCATTGTGCTAAGTTTTTCTGGACCAGAAACAGCTTTGTACAGGCATAGTCCAAACATGACACACATCAAGTTGTGCATGCATACACAACTATACACACAGAGAGAACACAGTGTAAGTATAGCACCAGCATACAGTAAGTGCCATAGGTATGCTCACCTGGGAATGTTCTTAGAAATTAGATTCTCCTGGCAACTGGCCACCAGGTCCTATCACCACCGTCTTTCACAGGTATTTTCCCCAATTCCATTATCCCCAAATCTCTAGTCTCACTGGAGACGAAACAACACAAGACATCTTTAAACACAATCTCTTAAAAATCTACTTTAACTTGGAAAAGTGGTTTCTGTATATTAAGCAGAAAAAACGGGCTGGCGTTGTGGCTCACGCCTGTAATCCTAGCACTCTGGAGGCCAAGGCAGGAGGATTCCTTGAGCTCAGAAGTTCGAGACCAGCCTGAGCAAGAGTGAAACCCCCATCTCTACTAAATATGTAAAAATTAGCTGGGCATGGTGGCGCATGCCTGTAGTCCCAGCTACTCGGGAGGCTGAGGCAGAAGGATTGCTTGAGCCCAGGAGTTTGAGGCTGCTGTGAGCTAGGCTGATGTCATAGCACTCTACTCAGGGCAATGGAGTGAGACTCTGTCTCGGAAAAAAAAAAAAAGAAAGAAAGAAACAACGCAGGTGGTTTTCTTAATTTGGGTTAGCAGATCCTGAAACAAGAATACAAATGCAAGTAGTTTATGGGAAGTGCTCCTGGGAAGAATAGTGAAGGAATAAGGACGAAATCAAAGAAGGAAGGAAGACAATAGAGCTAATACCTGTATTGTTAGTGAGCATATTACCACTGTGGGAATCTGGGCTCAGTCTCACTAAGATCCTCTTAGAAGCTGTGCAGAACATCCCTCAGCACTGTCCCAGCAATGGCAAGAAAAGCTGGGATTATTTATCCAACATCTCCCATCCTTCACCGGTTGAGGGTCACTCGTAAGGTGTTAATTCCCTCACATCTCTGGCCTGAACTTCCTGGACCTACCACACGCCGTGGTCAGAGAATGCTCTCAGGTGCAGAGACTCAGGAAGCATCATTTATTCTAAACAGCTGAATAACTCAGAGGATCGTAAATATTAACGATCTAAGTGGTTTCTGGTGTTAGCTAGCCATAGTCCGGTATCTTAGGAAAGTCTGGCAAAGCAGACCAAGTCTTCCTCCAGAAAGAGATGAAAAAAAAAAAAAAAGAGTATTGCTTTTTACCTGGTTGCTGGGGACAACCAAATTTTGCCTATGATGGTGAATAGAGGTCCTCCTGACCCAAATATCTGATTGTGCTTGAAGGGAGTTCTTTAATTTAGAATCATATATAAAGGCAACAAAATGGCAGGGGACACAATGTAGAATGAGAAAGCTGTATTATTTTTCCTGTATTGTTAACTTAGACATGTATATGCATACAAAAAATTAAGATTAATGTAGAGTCATGGTATTAACTTCTAAACTCTTCTTATTAAAGGACTTAGTAAAACCGGTTTGACTGAGGGAAGTCTCTCTCCCTCTCACTCTGGTCCTTTCTAAAGTCTCTTGGTTCTTACTTTCTAATTCTGTCCTTGTCTAAACTGCCACGTTCTATGACGCTCATGTTCCTCCATAGGACCACATCAGAATGATCGCTTCCTTGATGTAAGGTTTTTAATTATAAGTCCAGAGAAATCTGTCTCCATCTGTTACTGCTGAAAAAAATACACAGTTTTGCTCAACACGATTCCTAAAGAGATTGCTTTCTTTGATGGCATGTTTTCAAAATATCTGCTGTCTGTTTTAAGAATGGCAATCCTTAATTCACGTAGCATTGCAACTCCCAACTCTGTTTTTCTGAAATACCATAAGATGTATCAGTGAGAATTATTTCCTATTTTGGCTTTCTCTAGGAAAACATTTTTACCTCCATGTGCAGAAGCCTTCAAATTGTGGGATATTTCTCATGAATCTTTAATCTACCTAATAACGCCCTTTGAGTTGGTTGCCTGAAGTTTTACTGTTTAACGACGTCATGCTCACTAATATGTAGATGAGGCTAGCATTAAAGAAAATAGGTTGAAGAAATGGTCTTACTTATATTTTGGCCCACCTAAAACTAGGACTTGAACTTTACCAAAAAATAAATATCTAAGAATAGCACATTAATAAGTAGCACACAATGCAGGAACAGAAAGTATGGCTTAAAGCCCAGCTCTGTGGCTTAATAGCAATTGACTCCTGGCACGTTGGTAACTTCTCTGGTTTTTTTTTTGAGACATGTTCTCACTATGTTGCCTAGGCTGGTCTCAAACTCCTGGGCTCAAACGATCCTCCTGTCTCAGCCTCCTGAGTAGCTGGGACTACAGGTGTGCACCACTGTGCCCAGCTTAGTAACATCTCTTAACCATCATGCCTCATCTAACAAGCAGGGTAAAGACATCTGTGTTCACGGTGGGTGATGGTTCTAAATTAGATAACCTGACAAAGTCCCACATTGCTGCACATCACAGGCTCTCAGAAAATATTAACTCCTTTTCCCTTTCCTCTAAAGTTTCAGTTGAAAAAAGCATGAGCTCAAGGAACAGAAGATAACTATTCAGTTGAATAGGAATGGAATCTAATGCTTTTTCATGTTGTGGTCAAACACTGAAAATTTATCCCCATGCCACACTCTGTTTGGAGAGCAATGTACATTTCCCTTTCTAAATATCATTAATCAGTGCATCCTGTCTTGTTTCCAAATAAATGAATCTTAAATCTCTCTTTAAATAGTTATAAGGCATGTGACTGATACAAACCATAAATCTGAATAAAAGTTTAAAGGATATGTTAATCATCTTCAGATTACTAGAAGGGAGAACAAAGAAAACTATAAATTGTTCTGAAATAAAATGACTGACCATACATTGCACTTGGAAAATTTAGGGGAAAAAGATAAATTCAGTTTTGTTTTCTTATTAACAATTGCATTGCTTTCTTTCTGTGTTTGCTCTACCACTTTTTCCACATAAGGTGAAAAGCATGAAATAATACATGCTTTGAAAATTAAATACTGTCAAATGAAAATCACACCTCACCCTTCTCTTTGGGCATTCCATTCTAGGGCTTGACTAACTGACTACATTTAAGCATGAACAACTCAATTAACTCATCTCCATGCCACTTAGCTCATCCAGGTATTGGCAGTCATTCAATTTTGAAAGGATTTTCTAGAAAATCATATTAATATTTTTAGTTTTTAGGAGAAAAAATAATAATGTAGAGAAATAATGGGAGAGTTTGGCAAAGCAGTCATGGGGAAAAGGAATTCAAATGAGGACAATAATTTTTTTCCCATGGCAAGCAAATTCACCAGGCTTGGAGAGATTAAATAATCTGAAGTTACCAAGATAGGAAAAGAAAAAACATGGTTTTAATGTGTCCTGTCTGGTTTCAAGAAAGCGTAGTTTATGCATCTTGTACCAGTCACTCTGCTTAGAAGTTATATGCATTATCTAGACCCCTCGGGACAGTTCTGCGTCGTGGTAGGTATTATTACTCACCTTTTATAATTGAAAGAGCTGTGACCCACCCATTGTCTCCAAACTAGTTGCACTGCAAGCCTATATTTAAATTCAAACTTGTTGTTTGCAAAACCCTACATTTTCTTCCACTGTACTATATTGCTGCCTAAGAACTAAGAGTACTATATCCTAGAAACATTAGATTGGTAAACATTTATTAGCTCATTTTTCAATGGCTTCAATATTTTAATTGATTATGTTGATGTTTCCATCTTGAATTTATTCTGAGTCCCTCCTTGTAAAAGGGTAATTAATGATTAACTGTGACTACGTGATGATATACATCCTGTCTTTATAACAAAATTATATAAAGAGAGAAGAATAAGAAGAAAGAAAGAATAATCAAGGAAGCAAATTAAAGCCAATGAATTCCAGTTCTGGTTTTTACCAATAGATGTTGAATATGACACAATGCATGCAAATCAGCAGTGTATTCTGTATGCAGACAGTTTATAGAAAAGGAGTAGCCAATCTGAGATCATAGACAGAGAAACAAACATGTACAAAGTAAGGGTAGAATAATAGTAAGTAGAAGAAATTCAAATTTTAATTTTCATTACTCAGTTCTGTGTCCTACTGCTAGGTAGCTTATTTAGAAAAAGTATGATTTACTAAGATTAAAACATAAAAAGAACATACAACACAGACAAAATTCTCATGATTTAATGGCATGCAACACTACATAACGACATGGTTAATTTCATAGTAATGGTTCCATAATCTGGAAGATTTTAAATCCTGAACCTGGAGGATAGAGACTTGAACTATCTATGAACATAAATAATCTTTCATAAATAGATTAACTAGAATCCTATTGTAAACGTTATTTGAAATAGAATATTATTGTTCATAGTGGTGGCACATTGGTTTACCACTATATAGCAGGATTAGGATAAGGGTAATTTTATATAGTCACAATATTCCACTTCTATAAGACTATTTTATTATCAAACATGCATACAGAAGTAATTCCTTCATGTAAAGCACTGTATTAATAAATTTGTATCATAAATTTTTACAATTACTAGGCAATTTTTGCTCCATTATGCATGTTATCATTCTCTTTTCTCCAAAATTTTGACCATCATCTAAATTATTAAATCATACTTTTTCTAAGATCAGTCCAGTGTATCTTTGAATGAGACATTTTAATATAAATTTTAGGATAAGAACAATTTTTATGCTGTGAAGGGGATATACTTTCTGTTAATCTAAGGGGTAACTTGATCAAGTTAAAAAGGATTTGGCCTTCACTCCATGTGACTCCTCATTTTATATATTGGGACTCAAATTTAAATATAATTTTTCTGCTATTCCCCAGAAGCTGAAACTTTACCTCTAAAAGACAAAATAAACTGATGTTTAGCACTATATTCTCATATTTTTTGTTTCATAGAGGATATTCAAAGTGTAGGAGAATAAACATATAGCCACATCTAGAAGAATGAATTAATGTCTTCTCTACTGGGAGTAAATCAGAATCAACCCAATACACTAAGAATAAACAGTTACCCTCTTGGTCACCTTAAGTTAGGTCATCATGTTTTCTATAGTGCTTTGGAATTTCAAAAACATTTTCCCATATGTTGTATTTTTTAAATCTCATCTTATCCTCAAACAATTGAATGAGGTAAGGATTATTATCTCTGTTTTACAGATGAAGAAATTGAGATCCGCATAATTTAATGTCCTGCCCCAATTCTCTCAGTGGATTAAAGTTTTATATATGATCTGCCCTTCAATTACTCTCCTTTTTTCCTCTAATAACATTTACTAGGAGAAATTCTCAATATAGGTTGGAAAAGGCAAATGGACTTTAAGGCTAATATCTTATCATACCCTAATTTTAGACAACAGGAAAACCACATAGAGACCACTGCTTACAGTTTGCAACCCATGATAGCCTAATAATACTAATATAATAAATGTGGTATAAAATCTTAAAGAAAAACTCAAATATTTTTTATGCCCAAAAAAGCATATAATTTAACTAGACAAGATAACATCTCAATCCCATCAGAACTGTAAAAGTAGAGTTAAGAAGCAGACAAGAGTCCTACAAGGGGCATCAGGACAGTACTACAGAGCTGTGTGGGGTATTAAAATTGTAGTCATCTTGCTGATTATTAGGTGTTTGCTGTATCTTTTACACAAGCATATTATTTCAAATTTATTTTTGATTATTACGATGCAGCACAGAACAAGGATTATGAATGGCTTTGGGCAATTAACTTCCTTAAGACCTAATTTAAATTTACAAACTTGGGACAGTGTGGGGGGGGGGGCGGTGTTGTGTGTGTGAAAATTACATACTCTTCATGTATGTATTGTATATAAAGTACTTAGCATAATCTTGAACATAATGAGACCTCAATACATTTTGAGTGATGGAGGTGCTAGCATTAGAGCACGAGTATTGGCTGAAATAATAGCAACAGTTATGAAAGCTGCTTTCTCTTGGGCCCTGATAGAGTTGGATATCGAAGGTTCCATCACCTAAGTTTTACCTGTTAGAGACTGAGTCCATGGCTCCTTTTGTAATTCTACAACAGTTCTGGTGGGATCAGAAACAACTGCCTAGCTACTGTCTTTCAAATTTTCCCACTGCTGCCCATTGGCTGAAGGGCCTAAGGATCCCCACGGCCCATTGGCTGAAGGGCCTAAGGATTCTGGTAAAATCCTAAGGATTTTACCAGAATCCTTAGGCCCTTCAGCCAATTACTTTTAGTGAAAACAAGAAATCAAATTTCAGTTGGTGAATTATTTACCCCATCAAGAGAGTATCATACAAGATAGGGAAAATCAAATAATATATAAGAGTAATTCTTATCTCTTTGGGGAATAAATATTAAATCTCTGTCTTACCCTATTCTCCAAAATATTTTCCAAGTGGATTAAATAGTGCAGTGTGAAAAATAAAACCATAAGAAAACAGAAGAAAATGTAGCTAAGTATTTATCTGACCTTGTGGTAAGAAAAGCCAAAAACATATAAGAAATTATTGGTAAATTTGACTATATTAAATTTATCAATGTGTGTTAAAATTAAAAGGAAATAATATAAAATAACTATGAACATATATTAAAAAATTGATATTCCATATAAATGGCTAGTATATATTATTTATATTTATGTTTTATATATTATATGTCAATGAATAAAATAAAACTAATTCAATTTTAGTTAAAAAAATAAAATTAACTCAATGCCATATCATTTTCCTTATAAAATGAATAAAAATAAAAAGAGGTGATATAATACTATCAATACTATTTACAAGTGCACTCAGATATGGCAGGTGAAAATACGTTAAATTATACCTTACTGGAGACTTTTTGGCAGTTAAAGCCTTATACATATCTATACTCTCATTTGAAAATTCTCCTTTCAGAAATTTACCCTAAGGAAATTCTCAAAGATATGTGCAAATTTTTTAAGTGTAAAATGTGCACTTCAGTGTTATTTGTGACAGCAAAAGATTGATTTCAAAACAACATAAATATCTAAAATTATGAGACTGAATAATGAGATTTTCATACAATGGAAGAGCATATAGTCTTACAAAATCATATTATAGAAGTTATTATTTAATTGAGAAATTTTTATAATACACTATTATAAAATTTACAGAATGATTTCAATTTTACAAAACTAACATGTATATATGTGTGTGTATATATATATATATGCGCACATAGCAAATACCAAAGAAAATGTCAAAGATCCTTGTCTCTGGGCAGTAGGATTATGGATGTTTTGTTTCATGGTTTCAAAAATGAATGTATATCGACAACTTTACAAAGAGTAACTAAAAGGAGAACAGGGAAGGAGGAGGAGGCGAGAATGGAGCATAGATGGGGGCACGACAGAGGGACGGGAGAGAACAGTGAGAGGCTGAGTGGGGTTAGTCAGCCAGGACGTGGTAGGAGGAAGAAGTTCATCTTCAATTGAGTTTCCAATAACCAAGAGTCCAACTTCAAGGCTATTTGATTGAGATCGGGCAGTTGCCACACTGTAAACTTCTTTTGGTTTTTGGTCATTTCCATTGAAAAATACAGGAAAGAGAAGTAGCTGACACAGCTGCTCTTCCCATGGGTAGTTACGCCAGTGAGGGGCCAACTAAGGGGACTGAGGGAAGTTTTCTGATCTTTCCTGAGACAAAGACTTACTGTCAGCAGGTTTTTCCTCTAACTGCATTCTCTCAGCAAACCCCTCCTTCTCCGCCTGTCCCCTTTGGGACACTGTATATTGATGGAGAAACATACGCAACCCTGGCCTCAAATTTCAATAATTTACCTACAATGCAAATAACAGGTATTGATTTTCACAAAAGCAATTTAAAATTGTCCCTCAGATCTATGTCTCATAACTGTAATTCACCTGGCTGATGTTATAGAAGAAACACTGGGAATGGATGAGAACAAGAGATGAGAGAGACCGAATACAAGGTGTGGAGCAAACTCTCAGATTCCTAGAAGGTCAGAGAAGGCATGAGGTCTTCTGAGCTTCTACTTTAATGTGATCAAGGTCCACTCTCTGAGGGAAAAGTCACTGGAAGCTTCAACTGTGGAAAATGTCAGAATTTCTGGAAATCCTGCTGGTGTCTGCCCCTTGTGCAGGAATAGAAGCTGTATTCTCATCTCTCTCCTTAACCAGAGAGGTAGGCAACCACCTTACCTGGTGTAGTTTGTGAATGAGAGTGTTTTTTTCAGGAAACAAGTCACAACTGAGGACCAGAGTCGCAAAGTCAGGGCCGCCTTTGTAGCTATGTTTGTATCTCACAGAAATCCTGAAATGCTGTGATGGCTTTCTCCCTAACACGGCTCCAGAGCAAGAATCTGTAGTACACTGGAGAGAAAAACGACTCTAGAATTTGGTCGATTAAGACCAGTCATATTTCAGTCATACTTCCTTTTGGAGACATGGAAGCCTTCAGGATAATACTCTATTTACAATATAAATCTAATTATCCTTATTAGCTATTCTGTTTTTCTTAACAAATTAACATTTGATAGACTTGATAATTCTATTTAGAGACTTTGTTATGGGAAAAACAACCCGCAACAAATGACTAAATTTCCTAAGCTTACCTCAGACATAATTATGTGATATAAGGTACAGATTGCTTTGGTATTTTGGTAAATGGGATTAAGGTTTGTAGGATCCACTTTCTCATTAAGAAAATAGCTGAGGGCAAATGGGTTGAATCTAAGGTCCTTTAAAATAGCGAGCACCCAGGAAATATCCACCCTGATGGACTGAAAAGTTCCTTTTGACTTTTCTTTGCAAACCCCAACTCTGCAGGGAAAACGTATTCTGATATAGAAAAATTGCACTGTTTCTATTATCTTGGACTACATCTCTAAGCAGGGCTAAAACAGAAAGAATTGTAATGCCACTTCCTGTCTCCCTGGGTTTGCTCAATACTTTGACAATGACCACAAAATAGATGGTATAGATTATAAAGCCCTAGCTAGTGTAGGCTAGTGGATCCTGTTTCAGTTTAAAACAGTAAAATGTCACTAATCCAATTAAGAAGGTTCAGCTTCCCAGGTCACTGAAGGAAAATGTCTCTCAGGAGAGATTTGGACATGATAGAATTAAGGCCTGATTCTCTTCAATACAATATTTTATAGATCTCTCAGGAAAATAGAGATTAGCATAAATCCATAGATAAATATATGTATGAGTACATTTACCAGGAATTTGATAGAGCATTTGTTTCTCCACCATCTTATGAACAAACTAAATCATTTCCATTTTTGTATCTTTACTTTTATGGCTTTTCTCCTAGAGTGTCTCTGGTTTTTTTGCTTTTCTTGTTAAAACCACATGCCAAGGTCTAACCCGGATCCCACCTCCTCTGTGAAAATTTTCCCAGTGGGTCAAAGATTGTTTTATTTAACTTAATTCCTATAATAACCACCATATCATTGTTTAGCTTTTCATTTGCTATTTGCTATTCACTCATTCATTTATCCAATCAACAAATATTTATCCAAATGCACTACTAATCATTGTATTAGTTCCTGAGTATACAATAGTGATCATAACAGAGAGAGTTCTGCCTTAATGTAGCTTAAACTGTGATAAGTTCCAGGGAAAATAAACCTAGGGAACTGTGGTGAGAGTGACACGGGAGACATACTTCATTAGCTCGTCAGCTGGGGCAGGTGGTAATGGATGTCTGTCATTGGTTGCTGCCTAACATCTTTTAACACCCTCCCTATGTTATGAGAGCTTTCTGTTATGAAACTGAAGGAGTTCAGGAAATTTCACCCCAAAATTTGACTCCTTGCTATTAAGATTGTTGAGAATTAAAGGCCTTTAGAGATCAACAGACATGGGAAGGGCCTTTCCCTCTATCTGCATAAACCACATCAGACCCATCAAAGTAACAATCGGCATTCTTTCTCTTCCCTGGTATCGCAAATAAATTGCAGGAAAGAAGATCAAGAATGCAACTAGACCTGGCCCAAACATTTTAAATGTAACACCTGTCTCTTAGATTAATTTAATTTCCAAAGAGAATCATTTACAAGTCAATCTGTTTGCCCCTATCCATTCCTCCTTCCCAGTAACCATTTATTACCTTTCAACAGAATTACCTGTATTCCTCATCTCCCCCTCCCCTTCAAAATGAAGGTATATAAATTTCTGAACCCCACTGAGATATTGGGTAATCACTCTGTAATTCTTCCCGTGCACATGGTAAACAAACTTCTTTCTCTTATTAATCTGCCTTATTGTGAGTTGATCTTTCAACGTACCTTCTGGAGCAAACGGGAAGTTTCCCCTCACCACCACAAAACCAACCTTCTTAAGGTAAAAACCAGAAAAATGTACTGTATAGAATAAAAACCTGTTGTGCTTCCTTAGATCCCTACAACCGCCTTCTTCCTTCTAAAGGTACTACCCAGTTCTGAACTGTGCCACCACTCTGCCACACTTATAGGCTGGCTGGAGGCTGAGATGAAGCTCTGGGCCACGTGGTCCACATCCCTCAGATGTTGAAGCAATCCACCCTAAGTTTCCCCTTCACTTCCAGACCTAGATGAAATACCACAGTACCAGGAATGGGATCTGTCTTCCTGAATGGTCACCAGTGACCTGAATTACACAACTTGGAAGCAGGAAGGAACTGGCCCATTATGAGGCCACATAGGAGATGGATATGAGAGGAAGCTCCACAGATAAATTTCTCCTCCTTTCTCCCTTCTAAGTATTACCCTGAATCAGTTCTTCTTCTTAGTTGCTCTGGAGAAGTACAACATGTCAATCAATGGACACATATTCTGAACCAATAGGAACCAACACAGAAATGTATCATAGCACCTTGCTTTGCCTCTGCTTTTTTCTCCCCTCACTCCTAGATTTGTACCTTTCAAATAAAGTATTAACATGTTAATCTTTGCCTCAGGCTCTGCCTTCTGGAGAACCTGGTCTAAGAAACTTACATTTCTCAGACTCCTTTCTTTACATTTATGGATAGACATATGTCCAGGTTTCACTAGTCATGTGCACCTAAGATTTGGATGCATACAGAAGCAATATGAGTGGGTGGCCACTAGTGGGGAAATCTTTGCACATGTGATGTTGTGGGAATAGTATCATGGAGCATCTATAATCCAGATCCATGAACCATAACTGACCATGGCCAACCAGCAACAGAAGTGCTAATTTTGCTGGAAAAGTTCTAATGTATATTGAGTATTATCTAGCTATATCCTTAGTCTTTGTGATCAAAAAATTTATTTCTCTGCTCCTTCTAGAGATTCTATAATCTAATATTCTACAATAAATATTCCTGCTAAAATACCATGAATTCTATTGTTTGCAGCTAGGAATCCTAACTGATAGGTTGGCTCATTGAATATCTATTCTCAATCTCCTCTTTTCCCTGCCATTCTCAAAAAGAGAGACAAAAAGTAAAATATCTGAATTCCCATTCTTTCTTGCAGTTGGGATATCCTTATGATGTAGCCTGGTCTATGAGATAGAGGGAGCATTTCATGATCAGGGCTTCACTTTCTGAATGAAAAGAAGAGGACCTGCCTTCACACCTTCATCTTTTTCCTACCTTAAAGACAAATGATATAGCTCTTGCCATGGCAGTCATCTTGCAACCATGGGACAATATGCCAAAGCTTTAAAGATGGAGGAGTGAAAAGAAAGAAGAAACTGGAGACATTGATAAAATGAATTGGTACTTGCAGGAGTTTCTTCACCATCCATGGAATATCTATTGATATATTGACCTATGTATGGTAGGCTGAATATGGCCCCCAAATTTCCATGTCCTAATTCTTGAAACCTGTGAATATGTTATGTTATAGGATACAAAGGACTTCTCAGGTGTGATTAAGTTAATGATTTTAAGATGAGAAGACTTTGTGGGTGACCCAGGTGGACCCAATATAAGAACAAGGGTAATTATAAGAGGGAGGCAGGAGGATTACAGTCAGAGAGAGATGTAAGGGTAGAAGCAGGGGTCAGAGAACAAAAGACGCAAAGCTGTTGATTTTGAAGGTGGAGGAAAGGGTCATAAAGCAATGTGGAAAACGGAAAGCTGAAAAACACAAAGAAAGGGATTCTGTCCTATAGGCTCTAGAAGGTGTCCTGCTTGATTTCTGGTTCAGACTTTTGACCTCTAGAACTGTAAGACAATAAATCTGTGGTGTTTTAAGTCAGTAAATTTCGTAATTTGTTACAGCAGCAACAGGAAACTAATTCATTATATGAAACTCTAGGTTTTTCACCTATCATTCATTAATCAGATTCTCTGTTATTCAAAAAAGCATGCCTAACATACAGCAACAATCTTTTGTTCATTGTGGAAAGGATTCTCGACTAAGAGACAGAAACCTTGTTTTTGGTCTTAGATGTGATACTAACTTGCTTTGTGAACTTGAACATCAATTTTTCATCTGCACTTGGGGTTCAAAATATTGCATACTTTACAGGACTGTTGTAAAAATTAACTGTGTCAGCATATGTGAATAAGTTGCACAATCTCTGAAGTGTCATATAAATGTCTGGGATTTTTTTCTGTAAATTCAGGATATTGAAATAGACTAGAGATATTGAACTACCTAATACACCTACCAAAATTCTTTATGCTGGGTCCATGCAGACATAAGTAAATAATTATAGAACTATTTTTTCCCAATCTTTCTACAGGCCTAGAATCTTCAAAAATGTTCCACACAACCAATACCATTTCACCAGTGTTAACACAAAAATATAAACCTATTTATAATCTCAAGATTACATGCTTTCTTGGGGTTTCTTGGGTTTCTATAGATAGATCTTATCTATCTATAACACACTAATTCCAATACCATACTATGCATATGAGTAAGTTACAAATAATTCCTCACCTTATCCTATACCAAAAATTCAGTCTATAATAGATGCTTAATTTAAAGAATGTGTCTAGTGGAGGATTATTGGTATAAATTTTAAAATCAGCATGATGCTATTACTAATATGCCTGTTTTATGAATATGATAGCCCAGATTATTCAACAAGTTAAAACTCAGAGGATTATGCACTCTAAACCATGCATTCATTACTTTCATTTCATTTATTTTCAAGGTACATACTGTTCCATATACCTACCTACATTTCATTTGTCCCTTCTTTATTTGCCACAAGAATATCCATAATGACGTGACACACACACAGGGACTCATACATATACACAGTTCAAGAGTTCCTAAGTTCTAAAAAAGAACCTATACCAAAAACAAGTGTATAATGAAGTATTTAATTTTATAAATGAGATTATACATGTCTACAAAGGATAATTTATAGACAATGCTTTGTGCTGTATTTGGAATAATAAGATCCATGAATAAACATCAGTCCAGTTGAGCACTCTCTAAAATCTCCAGAAATTTACAAGTTACTCAAAAATGCAGAGCAGTTTGAAGTTGAAGATCTCTGATCTCCAGGTAGTAGGTGGTAAACCTCAAGATTTGACTCAGAACCAATGTGTGCAACCCATAAACGTCAGATTCACTCTCTTAGCCAAAATAGCAACTAGTGAGAGAGGAATTTCACTCACTTACATAGGAAGAGGAAGTACAGATGTAATTGTCAAAATCACCCAAGCACTAGACCAGAGTCAAGCCACAGGCTGTCACTCACTGATCTCAGAGGTTTCCCAAGGCACTGAAGGCTTTAGGTTCCTGTCCTCCCAAATGGGGACAATTATCAGTAATTATCCCTTAAGCGATTATCAGTATACTTTCCTGTAAAAATATCATCCATTGGTAGGCTATGTGTATACAACTAGGATACAGCTTTGATCAAATATAGTACAATTATTGGTTACTTGTTAAGATATTTCAGCCAACTTTCTTTTTGAATTAATATTTCTTTGGAGATCAATCTCCCATATTATCTATTTTTCACCTTTCACTTCATACGAATAATTCATGAGCAGGAAAGTGAAACATTTGTTTTTACTATCTACAAATAGAAGAAATGGGGCAAATTGGATTTTCCTTTTTGCCCTGCTTCTCTTACAGGAGAAGGAATAAAGCAGGGCAAAAAGATAAAGTAGAAGAAACGAGATTTTTTTTTCACTTGTTTTCTAGTTTTTATCCTCTAGTGTTCAAAAAATAATTCACTGATTTGAACAGAGACCAGAGAGAAACAAATGCTCTTGTCATTAAGACAAAAAAAAAATCTGGTCATAAAATTAATCTTGAAAACATACACCTACAGTTACACTGATTATCACAGTCCAAGAACCAGAAGTCCAGTTGGCCTGGCCCCAAAAGTCAATGTCTGGAAAAACAATAATAATTTAAGTTCTAATCTACATTTTCTGGTATAGTAAAGCATTTCTTAAGACTTTGTGCTAATTACATTTAGATGCATCAACATCTGATGATGTTATTAAAAGTGAGAGGAAGAAGACAAGTCAAATCCCATTATCACAAATGAGGTTTCATATTTCCATGCTAGAGCAGTTAGCTTGTTCATTATACGCAACTGTAATTTCAATCGTGGGCTAAATTCCAGGACAGAGATGGAGAATCTTAATGGAAGCAGTGACGTCCCCTTGAAATATCTGTGCACTGAATCTGGAATATGAAAATTAAGAAGTATCAAGACTCACAACTAAAATATAGAATATTTTGAATAACTGATGAATTATATGAAATATACATTAGTAGAAAACATAGATGCAAGCAAAATGATATTCCTGTTATGCATTGTAGTAAAAAGAAATAACAGATTGATATTAGGTAAGACCTATGTCCCTGCAACAGTGAAAAATATCCATGGACATGATTTTGCGCAGAGATATAGACATATACTCAAGAAGAGCTCTTTTTGAGCAGGGCTGAAACTAAAACATTCAATGTCTCAATAAAACTCTACTATCATGTTCTCGCCCTGTAAGGCTCATTCAGTCTTGAGCGAATCTCTGGGGCCTAGATTTCATAATACATTTACATAAAAAGAATAGATTATTAGATCTCCAGTTGGAGTATGTGAGTCTTGGCTTTAAGTTCCACATGTAACTATGCAAGGCATATGTTAAAAGTCCTGTATTATTGAATTGTGTTGTATTAGGATAACTTTCCAACTACAATAGAACTATGCACATGATACAAACAATTCAAGCATAAAACTGTACAGTTAGGTATGTTGTACAATATAGACTATACAAGTAAACAAAGAGGGGGAAGAAAATTTAGGAACTGGTGGGACTTTAGTTAGATCTTCAAGGATAGTTAGAATGTAAAAAAGTCTTTCAAAGACAAACCCAGCCACTTTGTTTAACTTGATTAATATAGATAACCAATTATAGATAACCAACCAATCTGATACAGAGAAAAAGTTCTGGGGTTTAAATTAGTGTAAATTACCCACAGATCACCTGTGATTTTGTAATAGCATGACATCTTTATATATTTTTATTGTCTGCAGTAATCTTTATGCAATTAAGTGTATCATTTTGCTAAATTAGCTTATAAAACATTTAATCCTCAAATCACCTATATTATGTAATAATCTCTATGTAAACACATTTCCTAAACACCTTTGGTAATTTCTACCTCTTATATGAAAAAATTCAAGAAATTCTCAATTTAATGCTTCTTGCCAGTTTATCAAAACCACACACATTGACTGTATTTCTGATTCTTTATAGAATTTCTTTTACTCAATTGAATTTCACAGATTACTTTAGAAACATTACAAAGACAGCCCCATGAATATTACTATATTTGTACTTGTTAGAAAAATTTGATTATGTATTTTATATGTACGCTACAGATATTTACTATGTCATATTTTTTGTAATAAAGATGCAAAGGAAACATTTCTCTCAGGGTTTAGCATAAAGTAAATCTCTGCTTCTCCTGAACAAAGGGTTTTCTTTCATTTTATAACGATTTTGAATCTACAGATATTTGTCTCTTTGCTTTTTAGAAAGGAGTTGAAGAAAGTTTAAATAGATTATAGACCAATATCTCAATAAATGGTAAATGATCAAAATATTTCCCCCTACCATATATGATTGAGTTCAAATTCCATCCAGGTAAACTCTGCTAAGGAAGTTCACTCCAAACCACTAGTTGCACAAATAGCCTCACTGAATACAGGAAAACCTGTTTTTCTTCTCCTGGTCCTTCAAAAATATCAAGAATCTACTTTGCTAGTAGCTGCATATATAAATTGTCAAATTAATCTGACATACATCTCCTCAGAAATCATCTGTAATTGTAGGATATTGTGGGACCAGTAGTAATTTTTTATCAAATACTATCAAAAGACATATAAGAAAAATAATTTTGAGACTTTTCATATAAACA
Source organism: Lepilemur ruficaudatus (assembly GCA_963574885.1). NCBI lineage: Eukaryota > Metazoa > Chordata > Mammalia > Primates > Lepilemuridae > Lepilemur > Lepilemur ruficaudatus. Next base: position 95,727 of record CAUYRT010001988.1, read on the forward strand.
GATAATCCCTTATTGAAACTTCAAAAGCTAATGATTTATGCATTAATTTTGAGGTAACTTTTCTGTATAGACTTCCTGTTTATTGGCTTAAGTCCATGAATCATTTTAATAAGCTAGCTAGTTAGGAAGTCTAAGAGCAGTACTGTTTTGACTGAGGATCCAGTAAGACGCATGGAAAAATGATGTTTGGAGGAGATGGAACTCATAACTGGCTCCCATAAACTCAATCCTCAAGTGAGACTTTCAGAATGACAAACCTAGACTGAGGACCTTGGCTAGAAGTACCAAAAAGACTTGATTTGGGATGTGGGGAATGGCCTACCTACATAGGTTGTCTTCCAACCCAGCCCCTCAAAGACCTGTGCTAATTTTCTCAGTGGGGGAGAATATATTGAAAATGAATCAAGAAATACACTCCATTACTAATGCTACACTAGAGAAGAAAATGGGGTCACCTTGGTTTCTGACTCACAAAATCAACACATGTGATAAAAGGATATTTACCACCAAGGATATTTATCACTAGCTTGGTTGCAGAAGAGCCAAAGCAGTGATACAAGAAAGGTGACCCGAATGCAGTCAGCAGAGAGTGATGGCAATAAAAAATAAGTGAGCAAAATGTGAGTATATATTGGGAACTGGAATTAGGGTCCCCTTAGCTGAAAGGAAGGTGGAGTCTAAAGTCAGAGAAAGTGATCTTACCAACATATTGT